>CP135568.1:6334956-6514254 GCA_032401905.1 Swietenia macrophylla | reverse complement strand
CACTTCACTTTATCAACGATAGCCTCTGTCAGTCAACCAAAACAATACAAACTGTGAGTCTAGCTGTATATACATCTAAACTTATTTTACTTTGTGTTTTACAACATAAAATAAAATAGTTTTTATAAAAATTTAAAATATAAAAAATAAATATTTAAAATACTGAAATTTCAACATTATTTTAAGTATTTATTTTTTTATTTTAATTTTTTAAAAGAATTGTTTTAAATTGCAAGATATAAAAGAAAATTTTAGATTTAACCATGCATTACCGCAACGAATTCCACTTTTAAAGCTATGTACATTGGTCAGCTGGCAACCAAAACAAACCAGTGGTCTCAATTTGTATAAATTACTCATTATTTTAATTTCTTTTAGCAAGTTTAAATTAATTGATATCTTCTCTGTTTCATTTTAAAAATGACCTGCATCACTGCTGAAAGAGGGTAATCGGGTTTAGACAAAGGGTATCATCATTCAAGGAATATTCTTACTTACTTAAAACCAATCAAGGGCCGGTTGTACCATATAACAATGCAGCTGGGTACATGACGCAAAAGTCATAGTCATATTCATACGCGTAACATTGGAAAGAAGAATGGAACATACCCACTTTCTCAACATAATTTATTTTGAATTATTTTTGTTAAAATAACCCATTTTCTTTCAGTTGAATATATTTGTCTTTGCATAATCTATTTTAATTTTTTTTTTTTTAAAAAAAAACACGCTCAAAATTTATTCTTTAAATTCAAAATTTTAGTATGGTAAATACACATACAATAAATTTTTTTATTTTTTTTTACTTATTTATTTTGGTATCATAAAGATAGATACAATAAATTTTTTTCTATTTTTTTTTTACTTAATATTATGATGTCAAGTAAAATAAGTGAAAAAATAGAAAAGAATTAACTGTTTTTATACTTGAGAAACGATTTGTCGGAATGTTAGAGTTGAGAGAATAAAATTTGGTTAAAAAGTTTTTGAGTTGAAAAATGAGTTGGAGCGTGTTCTATGGAAATAATAAAGCGGGACACGCATAGATCAATGGAGAAAATCACTTAATTTGATAAAAAAAAAATATTTAAAACGAGTTACCTCAGTAAAATGGGTGTAAAATGAGGTCATTTTAAAAATTTTCAAAGAAGAATACTAGTCAAGACAACTAGACAAGCTAGGAAGCAGGGCAAATCCATGGGTTTAACCTGTAAGCTTCATACCTTAACTCCCTATGATCAATGGTGATCTTTCAGTCTTATTCTTGTATCTTGCCGTGCATCAAAGGTTTTCAGTTTTCGTGCTTTACGATTTCTGGATTTTTCTTTTATATGGATATGATCTTGGTTTTAATCTTATTCGTTATTTTTTATTGACATTGTGGTTTCTGGGTATGATTTTTTTTTTCTATTATAATGTTTTCTTGCGTTTGATGTTAATAGCTTTGCTTGTTAGCCATTCTTTTGCTGGTAGATACGATTTCTGAACTTTTTTTTCCCCCTTTGTTTGAGTTTGTTTGGGGAGTAACTAACCATATGTGTATTCCGTTCCCTCAGCTCTTTTTGTTATTTGATATTAGATTCTGCCCTTTCTTTGCTGTTTCTTTAAAATTACATATGCGATGTTGATGTGTTTGTTATTGATTTCTAGTTTTCTGTCTTCTGGTAATTATGTATTCTTGATTGAGTATCTTTCGGATTTTTGAGGTTTGTCCTCAATTTTGAACGTTCATTATTATTAATTTAACTTGTTTATGGACAAATGAATTGCCTTTTAACAATTGAGCATGGGCTCCTAAAGTGCATTTTCTGGGCACACTAAGTTTGGTGCGTGCTCAATAATCAATATGCTTTAGATGTACAGTAGCCACGGATATTTACATTTTGTATGCTCTGATAATTCCTTTTTCAGTTAGGATGTTCTTTGATGCAGCTAAAATTGGAAGGTGGAATTTTGAAATATGTATATGTAGTAACTGTTTTTGCTTAAAGCGGCATTGAATTTTTCTGAATTGCAATACTTTCTTTGTACGTTGAAACATACAAATATATTTATAGAATGTAATTAATTTCAAAATTTGATTTTGAGTGGTTAGCAACTTCTACTTTTTTGTCCCTTGCGTCTTATTCGCTAATTGCTAATTAACATTGACACCCAAAAGATCTTACTTGCTAAGCTAGCTGGTTTCCACATATGTACCATGCCTAAATCAGCGGTTTTTTATAGATCAGAAACACTATGATCATGTAGTAATGTCTTTCGATCTTAGAGAACAAGAAGGGTAAAATTTAAATTATTTTAGATGTAGAAAAATTGTTTTAGGTTGTTTCTTCATGCTATGTGCAGTGCATTTACTTCTCTGATTAATGTGAAATGGAAGTCTATGATTTTGTTTGATCATATTATGTTGTTGAGCTTAAATATCATATCAACAATAGTAACTCAGTTTTAGGTTGATTTAAGCAATGGACTCATTTTAACACATGGCACTTGACAGGTTTGATCCCTCTGTTGTTTCTATCCCTCATCGTTGGTTGTGCTGCAAGGCCCATATATCCACTCCCAAGTAAACTTGATGGCAAAAGGCAGCCCCTGCAGACTTCTCGTCCATATAACATAGCACATCGGGGTTCAAATGGAGAGTTCCCTGAAGAAACTGAAGCTGCATACATGGTATTTGTCGGCATTCACATATAGTGATACTCTTTTTAACTTGTTATGGAAGTTAGTGGATGGAGAAGAGGAGAGTGAGGGGTAGCAAACTAGCTCAACCTTATGTTAACACAGATTTTTTGCCTATTGTGCTTCTAGTGTGATTACATAATATATATTTAAATATATGTACTGGCCTTATTTATTTATTTTGTAAATTATTTTCTTTGAGCTTGTGAATCTATCATATAGAGGCTTAATTGGTTGGGGGATTATAGTTTGAGAAGTCTTTTGCTTGTTTTTTTGATAAGCTCATTTATTTCCCATGGGTTGTTTGTATCAACTAATAACTACTTGCAGAGAGCTATCGAAGAGGGTGCAGACTTCATAGAGACAGATATTCTCTCCTCCAAGGATGGTGTGCTTATTTGCTTCCATGATGTTACTCTTGATGATACAACTGATGTTGCAAACCACAAGGAGTTTGCAAATCGTAGAAGGACATATGAGGTCAGAGGGGTCAACACCACTGGATTCTTTGTTGGTATAGAAGCTTTCCACTTTCAGCCTCCTTTACCTTAGCTTTTTTGTGCCACTAGATTTGATCGTGTCATACTGCCGGGTACCTTGACTTCTTGTAATTTATAAGCACCTAACGGAATTTGAAGTTGCACTTTGTGAATGTGTTTATTATAGTATTTTTACTATCAGTAAAATCCTTTTGAACACTTTATGAATTGCCTTGGTTTAAAGTTTTAACTAGAATTCTCAAAATCTATTTACTTGGGTACAGTTGATTTCGCACTGAAAGAACTAAAGACATTAGGGGTGAAGCAGAGGTTCAGTTTCCGAGATCAACAATATAATGGTTAGTTGTCTTTCAGTTACATTTATATGAATTTCTTCATATTTTACTTAAGTAAAAAGTATTTTATTGTTTACGTCATCTGTAACTTGCATTGTACTTAAAATTTCACTGAAGATAGAACCATTCTCGTACTACAGTGGAAGATGTGATTTTGTATAAACTTATCTAATGTAATATTGACTATTTTTGATATCCAGTAATGTTCCAACCTTGCTAAGTTTCTCAAGTTTTAAGGGGACTACTACTGAACATGGGAAGTATCCTCTTGACAACAGGAGGAAACAAAGTTACAGTATAACAATAATATTTTGCATAGCTGGCTGAAAAATGTTTCTGTTGAGATCATTACATAACATTAAACAATTTTACACCCTGTTTGGATCACTGAATAACATTCAAGAGAACAGTAATTGTGAGTTAATAAAATCACTGATCCTTCTACAAAACCCAAATTCATAAGGAGCACTATTAGTATCTTGTTCACGCTAATCTTCTTTTAATAGAATACATTTCCCTTACATATAAGATATACTATTAAATTTGTGTTGCATCAGTTACATGATTGTATAGCTCAGATTACATTAATTCCTCCTTTGTAAAAGTCAGGGATTTGTTGTTTGAATCAAGTTGAAGGTGTTAATGGGACAAGACAGAATTTGGAGTGAAATTTCAGCATAGATAGAGCTTTTAATAGATACATTATGTTTTGCACAAAAATTTTAGTTTCATCAGTCAAAACTTGGTGTAGGGTTCTCTAGATCCTGTTAACATATTATACTTAATCCATTGACCCTAATTGTCATGTTTCATCTATTAAACTGATTATCGTCTATTCCAACATTTTGATGATGACTGCTATATACACTTAGGTGGTTTTTCCGTAGATTTTAATTTAGTTTCAGTTCGCCTTTTTCTAGCCTTCTCTTATTGCAATTATCACCATACTCTAGATCTTTTACCCTAGTAATTATGTATTATTATCTTTCTATTGTATTCACTACTCTTTTTATAATGAAGTTATGATTGTCCATAATCGTAACTGTAATTCTACAATTTTACGATTGCTATACCCCGTGTTTTACTAATTTTTGCATAAGGGTTTTTGCAGGCCCTAGTAATTATCTGTATGAATCCTTAACGTTCTATATTTCGTATTTACTACCGTTGCTTCAAAAGTTCAAATCCCCATTCCTGTTCATTATGTTGATTAAAATATTATGGTCATTCACCTTTCTCTGGTACGCATGACATGCATGTTTATTATAGACTGTAATATTATACATTCTAACTTATTTTGGAGATTATACAAGAAAATCTTTTGGGTAAATATAACATTTTCTTAACTTTGTTCTTTTATGGCATGTTCCCCAGGAAAATTTTCCATTATTACATTTGAAGAGTTCATTTCAATTGCACTAGATGCACTGAGAGTTGTTGGAATATACCCGGAGATCAAAAATCCGGTATTTATCAATCAGCATGTGAGTAATTTCTTGTTTAAGCTATCCCAAGAAATGGTTACATTCAAAAGTCAGTTACTATCATCCGTTACCTCTAAACTAGATAGAGTCTGATTTATACTTTATTCTTTACGGAAAACATTTAAAGTTGTCATGGGTATTTGCTACAGTAACAGCAACTCTCTTACATTGTGATGCTAGGAGATGTGATAGTTGATGAAGAAACTATTACCTGCTGATTTATATTGGACTAACAACTCTGATTTTGGAGGACAGTTAACGTTGTTGGAAACTTAAGTATGAGATACTGCATTAATAACAAAATTAGCTGACAATTTCTTGCTTTGCTGTCCCTCCATACTTAATAAGAAACCTTGTAAAGGAATTCATTCGTTCGGTATTTATTTCTTGTTTTTAATATTGGTTAGTTATTTTTCCAATTTAAATGTTAAAATATTCTTTTGGCAATATTCTTGCTACTACTAATTTACACGGTGATCCCATTAACAGGTGAAATGGTCCGATGGTAAGAGAGTTGAAGACAAGTTTGTGGATACACTTAAGAAGTACGGATACGGAGGTTCATATATGTCAAAAGAGTGGTTGAAGCAACCTATATTCATCCAATCGTTTGCTCCAACTTCACTTGTGTATGTATCAAAACTGATAGACTCACCCAAGATCTTCTTAATTGATGATATCACCACCCAAACCGAAGACACCAATCAGGTTTGTATGCAAACTCTCTGTAGACTACCTCAGTTTTTTTGTTAACTTCTTTGGTACATTATGCTATATTTGTTCTGAAATCATGTTGAATACTTTTGACATTCTTTTTTGAAAGTAGTTGATAAATTATAAAATGATCTAGTTATATGCTATGGTTGGATCAACCTAAATTTGTCTCAAGTTGCTGCATGATGAGTCCAATTGGAAGAATTTGCCACCTGATCTATGGACTTTTCATATTTGTGATTATTTGACTGGACTATTTATATGTTTTTGAGCCGTGACTTCTGTTTTGAAGTTTAGGCTTAATTTGATCATCTTTGTCATCTACTTTATGGGATATGTATTTCATTCCAAATATTTTAAATTTTAGTTATCTGATTGAAGAAATGTCATTGATGATTTGCTGCAGTCATATTGGGAAATTACTTCTGATGCTTATCTCAATTTCATTAAAGATTATGTTGTGGGCATTGGACCTTGGAAGGATACAATAGTTCCTGTTCAAAATAACTATTTGCAGACACCTACAGATCTTGTTGCTAGAGCACATGCCCTTGACCTGCAGGTACCGTACAATTCAGGTGATTTATTGATCACTTTGTGACTTTAAGAGCTCAATTGTAACGTGCCATTGTGTTCCTAAATTTAGGTGCATCCGTACACTTACCGGAATGAGAACTTGTTCTTACGCTTCAACTTTCGTCAAGACCCATTCCTGGAATACGACTACTGGTTAAACAAGATTAAAGTCGATGGACTCTTTACAGACTTCACAGGCAGCCTTCATAATTTTCAGGAATGGTCCTCCCCCGTCTAATATAAAATTATTCTCTGATGTTGCTGGTATTCAGAACCCTAAAATTATTAAGTAGTGTACCAAAAAGCTTTATTGATGACATAAATATACATAAGACCAATTACAATTCACAATTAAGAAATAGAAATTATTATTCTAATATTTTCTCGTAATACAAAAAATTTAGAGTTTGAACATGTTCATACTGAGTTGAATAATTTGTTTTACATTTATAAAACATTTGAACAAATTCTGCAAAGGAAGAAAAGTTGAAGTGGCAGATTTTGCATTATTGACAAAAAATGCAATGCATGCTACAAATTGCATTTTACATCTGTGAGAATGGCTTTCGATTTTCTCTCTCTCTTTTTTTCTCTTCTTCCTTCTTGATCATCTTCCTTGGTGATCACGATTTATTTTTTTCTTTTTTAATAATTGGATTTGCATACTTTTGATCAGATTCCTTTTTCTTCTTTTCTGGTTTTTTGTTGGTTTATTGCTATTTTTTGGGTTGTTTGTTTCCATGGAAGCTTACGATGAAGATAATACAGAGTGAATCATGGTAAGGGGGATGCTTTTTGTGTTAGTAATGAAGATTGCTCTACTTTTGTTGGAGTGATTTGTGATAGGGCATTGTCAAAGTCTTCTGCGATGGCATCTTCTTTTCCCATTTTGAGTTCCAACTTTGTATCTTATGACCTACGGTGCGATTCTTGGTCCTTAGCCCTTATGTCGACTAAAGGTGCAACCTTGCCTTATAGGGGATTGGTTGCTAGAAGAAGTGGTGGAAGAGACGACGACAGTGGTGGAGAACGTGGTGGCATTACTAAGGATGTTGCAGAAGGCTATGGAACCTAAGGCAACCAATTATGTTTGCAGATTCAAATCCTCCTATTGATGGTATGGTATTAAATGTAATTCCATCATTGTATGATTCACCTATTAATTGCCCTGTTTCAAATGAGAAATTTCCTAAACTGATTGGAGATTCAAATCTTTCCAAATCTGATTTCCCTTAAAAAAGATCTGGTGACTTAATTGGCTCTTTTATAATAGTAAGTGTTGGCTGTTTAAAGAAAAATGAGAGTGCAGTTAATGCTTCTAGCATGGCAAAAGAATATAAGGTAAATGCTTCAGATTCTTCTAAAGAAACCAAAACTGACGTGGAGGCAATAAATCTAGAGTTTCCCTTTTATGCACATGCAATAAAAGGCCAAAATGGTGACATTTTAGATTACCAACAATCATTAGCCTTTTGCTATATTGCTCCTCTCAAAATAAATGGTCATGTCAAGATCTTACCTTTTACTGATATTGCTGAAGAGGGGTGTGAAATTTAGAAGAGCACACTTGTTAGGTATTTAATAGGAAAGAAACATCTGTTTTCGGTGGTAAATTCTATTGCCCACAAGATTTGGGATAAGGTTGGTTTACAACAAGTGTTCTTTTTTTTTTTTTTTTTTTTTTTTATAATGGTTTCTATTTTTTTAAATTTGATAATGTTGCCCATGCATGTGCTATTATGGAATGTGCACCATGGCATATGGCCTCTTGGCTTTTAGTTTTTAAGAGATGGCAACCTAATCTTTCCCTTTCTAAGGAAGAACTGCAATCAGTTATGCTGTGGATTAAATTATATAATGTACTAACTGAATATTAAACTATGGAAGGCTTAAGTTTTGTAGCTAGTGGAGTTGAAAAACCTTTACATGCTAACCAAGTTACATTGTCAAATTTGCTCAGGTTTATGTGAAAATTAATGCAAGTGAAAAGATTATTCATGATTTTGACTTTTATTGTACTAATGGGTAATGGACAACGGTCAAGGTTGAATATGAATGGCTGCTTGTTAAATACTTGTAAAATTTTTGGTCACTCTAATAGTCAATGTCTTAAGCAAGAAAAGAAACAAAAAGTGCAATCCAAGAAATTATGGGTAGAAATTTGTAATCCTAAGATTGATAAAGGCAAAGCTGTTATTGATAATACCATGGCTGAACCATCTTTTTTCTAAGGAGGACAAGTGGGTAGAAGTTACTAAGAGGAAGGAATCTAAGAATGTTTCAGGTTTGGCAAGCAGTAACAAAACTGAAGTTTCGAATAATGTGATGGCACACAATATGTTGAAGGATGAAAGTGTTGAAAAAATTTACAAATGATGGTTGCCATAACTATTCCTTCTTCTCCTTTAAGTAAGTTGCTAGTTCCGCTTAATGTGAAGACTGTAAAAACTATTGTTCAATTAAATTTATCTTCAAATGCTGAAGAAAAGGAGTGTACACCTATACATCCCGAAATTGAGTTTTCAAGCTCCTCGCAAGTTGATGATATGAATCCCTTAGAACTTAAAGCTAAAAATCCTTTAGAAAAGAAGGATAAAGGATCATGTGAGAAGAATAAAAAGAAACGATCCCCTAAATGGAGAAAATGGCACTAGGCCTTCTTTTGAAGTTTGCCTTTTCCTTTTAATTACCATATTTTTTTAGTTGCTAGAATATAAGGGGTTTTAATGACCCTATGAAGCATTGTTTAGTTAAAAATTTTATTCAACATGAGAGGTTGTCTTTGTAAGCAAAATAGTATATAAAATATGTAGCGGAATTACACTAAAAAAATAGTTTGCTTTCTAAAATTTATCAAATAAATCTTAATATTATTATATGTATATATTTCAATATCATAAATATGTATATATTTCTACTTAGATGATATTTGTCAAACTATAAATACAGATTAAAATTTTTTATATCTCTATAGTATCCATACGATCAAAAATCTACTCAGAGTGTTAGTTCTTATGATTTGAATACGTGATATTTTATGCGTTCTTATTTTCTCAAAAATAAGATGTAAAATGAAACCCTAAGTATACCCTTGAAAATATAAATATTACATATTTATATATTACTATTTTAGATTTTCAATTTTAATTTAAATTATATGGTCAGATTTTTTTTTAAAACTCAATTTATTTAGTCAAGTGGACACTAATAAATTTAATCTAATCTTTACATAATTGGTTTAATCAAAATTAATATTTAAATAGCTCAATGAATTCTAAACATAATTAGGATTATATATAAATTATTCATGTTGTTAATACGTGACTTAATAAGTTCTCGTAATGTTAGTAGTAATATTAAAATTTAATTTTAATGTTACAAGTAATAAACGGTATCTAATAACACATTATGATTACTTAAGTGATAAGAATGCAATGGTTTAACATTACATTATTCGTTATTAATATTATTGTGTAATTTAATTTTTTTGTGGTATAAAACGTGTTATTCTCGTATAGTTTAATTTTATATTTCTTTAATAATTTAAATAGACTTATTTTATTAAATAAAATAAATATTACATATTAATTTAGGTGAATATTATTATATATTTTTTAAAATCTTACTCAATTAAATGGTTCAAGATATAACTCTTATTATATAAGAGGGATAAATTTTATTATAACCACACATATTCCTCTATACGAGTTATAACGTATTTAATTATTTTTTTATAGTTTAATTTGTTACAAATAACATTTGAAAATATCAAAATATATCATTTTTTATGTTGAGAACTATAGTAATCTCAAGTTTAAGGATCACATACATCAATGTCATTATAAAAATCACTTATGACACTCATATAATAATCCACATAGTATTCTCATAATGGGTCAGTTTAGTACATTAGTTTACTAACTTATATCCATATGTTGATTTGATATCTTATATCCTAATATACATATATTATTATTAGACACCACATATACTAGTTTCTATGTATTATTGTTACCCTATTTATAATAATACTTGACTAGAGATATTTAAGAATAGTGTGTAACTAATTGAATTTACTATTTTAAGGGCATTATTACATATATTAAACACATAAATACGTAATAATGAAATAATAAAATGATATATATAAATAAAATATTATGGTACAAATATACAAAATATTCAAAATACTATTAAATTTAGAGTATATACCAACTGTCTTTGTGTGAGATTGTAAAAACTAAAGTGAAAGAGGACAATAAGGATACAATTTTTAGTTCTATTCAAAGGGATTGGCTTGTTTATTGTGATTATAGAACTTCTCTTAATAGTCACATTTGGGTTTGTTGAAATCTTAGAGATGTAAATATTACAATTATTCAATCTTTTAATCAAATAATCCATCACAAAATAATTTCCATTGAAGATGGATGGAAATGTGTGGTATCATTTGTTTATAGTGATAATGATTATGGTCGTCGAGATTCATTTTAGAATGAAATTATTGCTCAGTCTTCCAGTTTTGAAAACTTGCCTTAGTTACTCTTAAGTGATTTCAATGTCATTCAAAGTAAAAAGGAAACTATTGGTAAGTTTAATGATTGGCCTTCTTAAAAGGATGATTTTACGAATTATATTACCAATGCAAAGCTGAATGATCTACCCTATAATGGCTTGGTTTAATAAGCGAAGTAAGGTGCCTATTTTTCAACGCTTGATAGAGCTTTAATAAATTTGGAGTAGGAAACCTCTTTTCTAGGTATTGAAACAAATTTTCTTTCAGCTGATATTTTAGATCATTCTCTATGTGTTGTCAAAATTGTTACTTTACCTCAGCGATGAATGTTTTTCAAATTCTTTGATTATTGGATGGATCACCCAAATTTTCTTCCACTAGTTAAAAGAGTTTGGCCAACTTCTATGAATGGTACACCAATGTATCAACTTTGCATGATATTAAACATGCTTAAAAAAGAACTCTGAAGGTTCAATAAAGAAATATATTCTGGTTTGTGTGATCGAGTTATTACTATAAAAGCTAAGCTGTTAGAAATTCAATCCTTGCTTTAGTTTTTACTTCTTGATGTTCAGTTATATGATGCAAAGTCATCGATTGTAAAAGAGTATAAAGACTTAATTAGGGTAGAAAAAAATTTTCTTCAACAAAAGTCTAAAGTTCAGTGGTTATAACTTGGTGACCATAATATTAATTTTTTTTAAATGCTGTCAAGTACTAACATAATTGTAGCAAGATGGTCTCTATTTGTGAAGAAAATGGTACTCGAGTAGAAGAATTAAAGCATTTCTTGATATAATTGTTACTCATTTCTTTAATTTCTTTGCTAAGTCTCTTAATCAACCTCTTTTTGATGTGACAACTATTTAAGATGTTATTCTTACGAGTATTTCTCAAAATCAAATGGAGGACATACAGCGTGATGTTTCGCATGAATAAATTAAAAGTACTTTATTTTCTTTGAAGGACAATAAGGCCCCATGTCTCAATGGGTTTTTTAGCATTGTTTCTCAAAAAGAATTAGAACATAGGGGGTAATGTAGTAAAGGTAATTCGTTTTTTTTTTTCCCGGTGGACGCCTTCTCAAACAATTAAATGTTGTGACTATAGCCCTCATTCTTAAGGTTATTAATTCTATTAGAGTTAAGGATTTTCAATCTATTTCATGTTTCAATACTATTTATAAATGTATTGTCAAGATACTTACGGATAAGATCAAAATATTTCTTCCAAATATTGTTGGCCAACAACAAATAGCTTTTATCATAGAACGACGCATTAGCAATAATATGTTGCTCTCCTAAGAATTGTTAAGAAATTACCATAAAAATATTGGTTATTTACATGTGTGCTCTTAAAATTGATCTTATGAAGGCTTATGATACAATGAGATGGGATTTTCTTATTGTTGTTTTATGTTCTATTGGCATTTTGGAGAGGATGATTCATTGGATTTCTGAATGTATAACCTCCATAAGATTTTTTATTTCTCTTAATGGGGAGATACATGGATTTTTTCCCTTGGTGATCGTGGTTTGAAGCAAAATAACTCTATGTCTCCTTATTGTTAGAGTTTATCCTAAAAGTCATTTGTGTTATTGGCTTCATAGATATACTTGTCTTATATATAAACTAGGTATTAATGAAAGAAAGAGTTTTTTATTCACAAATGTAGCCTATTTCCTTTATTTAATCATGTATATAAATAAAATATATTTGTAAATTGTTTAGGTAATCTATTTAATAGTTAAATAATGTTATCAAAATTGTTTCCTACGAAGTTAATATCAATTGAGCAATGATATTGTATAGTAAACCTACTAAATATATTCGGTGACTATCATAAAATGATATTAGTGCAAATAACATGATGATTACGTTATTAAGACATTAGTATGAAATAAATAGTTGAATAATTATTTATTTGAATATTATCACGCGATAATAAATCATATGGTATTACATATAGTCAATGATTTATCATATAATTGTATTAGTGTGCGATGTTATCTTTCGATCCAAATTAGAGTTACTAGATAGACACTGATAAATGATTGAAAAAGTAAATCTCTGATTAGAGTGATCAAATGTCACATGAAGGATTTTATAGTAACGAGCTCAATGCATATAGATTAATGATTCGTAATTTTATCGATAAAGGGTTTTGTCGTACCATAGACCCTAAATCGATTAGAATTAGACAACAGAAGAACTTTATCCATATAGTATGTACAATCAAGATGGAGATTAATGAAATATGACTTCATTATGAATTAGAAACTATTATATATTGCTGGATGTTAACTATAGTCGTTGAACAATTAAATAATTTGATAAATTTAAAAAGTTCAAAATAAGTTCAGGGTTATTCTACAATGAATTCACATGGTTACGCAATAATCAAAAGTAATGAGAATCATTTGAGAGAAAAATTATCATCGGTAGTGAGGTTAGTACCTTTGAAATAATATTTAAATCGAAATAAATATATATAATCATTATATATTTATGAATTCTTTAAAATATTTTAAAAAAATTTCTTAAATTTGCATTGAAATATAATTTATTATAAATTATATGGTCAAATTGATAATATTGATTATCTTAGATCTTAAGTGAAAAAGTGTAATTATGAAATAATTACAAATTAGCCTATATATATATTTAATTACACTTCAGTTAAAAATTAATCAAATATTTACATTTAAATTCAAGTACTTAAATATTCAAAATGAAAATTATGAAATAATGTTCATATTATCCATGACATATAATCACATTTTAATTAAAAGTGAGGATAAATTTGGAAAGGCATGGATATTTCAAGTATATATACATGCTTACTTTGTCATATTTTGTAATTTTGCAAGCAAAACTAAAAGCCCTTCCTCCTAACCCTGCCAAGCAAGATTATGAAGTTTTTAGTAGTGTAAATTGTGGTATTTTCAAACAATTAGAGTTAATAAATTATCTCTCATCAATCTAGCATTGATTGCACTCATCCAAGATGTCATTTCATGGATATATATATATATATATAGGGTATATGTATATTTGGCATTCTATGTGTTTGTAAAAAATGCATGAATGAATTCAAACTTTGATTTTATGCATGTTATAAACATTTCAATCCAACACTTATCTTTTTGTGCTTGTAATGGAGGTATTTTCAAGGCTTATGCGCAACATTGTAGTGAACCAAAGTTTCAAATTCCATTGGTGATGTGAAAAATTGAAACTTTTCCACTTGTGTTTTGTTGATGATCTTTTAATCCTAAGTAGAGCTGATCAGGATTCGTTATCTTTAATAGGTAGTTACTTTGTGAAATTCTATGATTTATCAGGGCTTACTCTTAGTCCTGAGAAGAGCAATATTTTTATAAGTGGGGTGGCCTCACATGTCAAAGTTCAGCTTGTTCAAGTTCTTGGCTTTCTGAAGGGTAAGTTACCTATAAAATATCTTGGCATTCCTCTCATTTCTAGTAAGCTCAAGGCATCAAATTGCAAGGTTTCGGTCAACTGAATTATTGTCAAGATTAAAAGTTGAATAGCTTGTGCTCTTTCCTATGCTAGTTGTCTACAATTGCTTAAATTCGTATTATTCTCTATCCATATTTATTATGCATCTACTTTTATCCTTCTTAAAAATATGATAAAATAAATTAAGGTTACTTTGCAAGCTTTTCTTTAGAAGGGTTGCAATTTAGATCCTGGTGGTGCCAAAGTTGCTTGCTCAATTATTTGTGCATCAAAAAGAGAATGAGGCTTAGGGATTAAAGATATAGTAACTTGGAATAAGGCTGCCATTGCTAAGCACATATGACATTTGTTTACTAATTCAGAATGGTCTATTTAGACAAATTGGGTTTGGATTTATTTGATAAGAGGAAAGAATTTTTGGATTATCAAGTCTCCGGGATTGCTCTTGGAGCTGGAGAAGGATCCTAAGACTTCAGCCTCTTATGCATCATAGACTGTACTTTCAAATTGGGAATAACCAACATATATCATTGTGGTATAACAATTGGTGTCCTTTTGGCCCCTTTTTGGAAAATTTGGACAGCGACTCACTTAGAACTCAGGTCCAATAAAGAAACTTTGGTAACATCTATTATAAATGGGACGAATTGGTGATGGCCGAGCACTATTACTATTAACTAGTTAGAAATGAGTAAGATTGTGTACTTCAAACCAAATAGCAATATCCTTGATACTCTTAAATGGCTAAATGCTTCTAATAATTCTTTTTCAATTAATAATGCGTGGTAAGCTTTTCAGATTAAATTCTTCGTGGTAGATTGACATCTTTTAGTCTAGCATAAAAAAACCATATCTAGACATGCTTTTGTCTTATGATTGGTTGCTCGTGGTGGTCTCTATACTTAAAATTGTTCTATTCTCGTTGGCATGATTCAACAAATCAAGTGTTTCTTTTATGGAGGAGACTACGAAAACGTAGACTATTTGTTCTTTGATTGTCCTTTTTCAGAGAAAATTTGGCATTATTTTATGTGCCTAGTCAAACTTACCATGGTGTCTGAGATCTTAAATGCACACTATTGATTGGATGGTACAATACTTGTGGAAGGTATTCTATTAGCTCTTATATTGACCATTGCAAAGTCAGCTTTTTCTAAAGTCAACCTTTTCTATGATTTGAAATCATCTCCTCACAATCAATGGCTCCAATGATCTCAAAATTATATAAAAAATATTTTCTAGTTATCCTATTGCTAGAAAGTTTTAGTTTGTTTTGATGTAGTTGGAGGGAATGCCCTGTAGCTCTGATTTTTCTGGGTATGCCCTTGTGTTTTTGTATTTTCTCATTTTCTTTTGGTTAAATACACTTTCCTTTACCCAAAAAAAAAAAAAAGAAAACTATTGAATAACATGAAAGAGTGACGAAAATACTTATCATTGATTGCCTAAAGATAATTAGTTACAAGCAATACTATGGCAACAGTTATAATCCCAACTAGTGTAAACAAGAAAGCAACCTAGACAATATTTTATAAAACAAAGTCAGAGCTAAGTGTTCTGTTGAGAAAGTTTCTTGGATATCTCTTCTAGCAGAAACTTGGATTCAGCAGCAAAATCGACTGGTGCGACACCCCTGAGTGTTATCCTTTGTCTCTTCTCATTATTGTATTCTTGTTGAGCAACACTAACCCGGAAGAGATGAGGAAGCCAAGTTGCTTCTTTCAGTTTCATTTGATATGAATTCTCTTCGGCCATCTGACAGCGAAGTAGGAGAGAGAGTATATGAAAAGCCGTTTCAAGATTTTTGTGTAACTATGCATCGACCAACTGATTTTATTGGCTTACCTCTGACTTCAATTCATTAAGCTCGTTAGCAGAGCACCCAATTATCCTTTCTGCTTCGTCATTGAATACGGAAATCCAAGCGTCACCACTTTCGTCAGTGACCCTTGACACCATTATGTATCTGAAATGGACCAAAATAAATTGCCAGGGAAACAAGAATATATGTAAATGAAACAACTTGTTGAATTTCTATTTAAGCAAGCTTCAATATATCAATGTCTCTCACCTTAAACTACACTCTTCATCATTTTTCTGGCATCCTTCACACCAATATCCAGATCCTACAGCATCTGTCACTTTCTTGTTGCAAGTTTTGCAAGCACGGTACCACATTGTTTGATCAGGCTTGATTAAGCCTATATACGCTCTGAGATTAAAATACACTGGCTGGAAAACAGTAAATAAATTGATTAATAAAACTGCTCATAATTTCATTTTAAACAAATGGGACACATAAAACGTGCTTCAAACTAATTGGAGATTAGCTCTCATTTTTAGTCATGCAGCACTTATTTCTCTAATGAAAATGACTATTTAAAAGTATGCTATAATACCAGTTAAACTCAACAACTAATTGACCATAAACTCAATTTCATTATTAGCCCTAACTACACCATATAAAGATTAAAGGATCAAGAAATGTTTCTATACATCTTTTCAGACATAAAACTAATCTAATGGAAAAATTAAGGAATGATGTTGTAATACCTTTTCCTCACCCAGAGTTGGGTTACTTGTTATGTGAGAAAGAGACACACGATCAGAATAAAAGGACCTGGCTCCACTCTTAGCCGAAGGGCTCAAACCAGACCCAATAGAAGCCATTGATATTACTTGACCTTCAGACTCATACCTGCACAGCATTAGACATACAATTAAAGACAATGCATATAAGCAAGAAAGGAGTTAAAAAGGACACTTACTTGGCCACAGTCAATAGCTTACCAGGATTTCAACTTTTTTGATTCTGGTATATTTGGATTTACTAGTAATGTGCTTCTGCCCAGTGTTGACAAAGATATGCCTACAATAGTATGTAAATCACATTACAAATAAGTACATATTTTTCTTTCTTGCGAAGTAAAATCAATTGGCAAATCCACCTTACACACTAAAATTAATTTACCTTGAAAATCTCCTACTTTAAGGGATTTAATAGCAACTATGGGAGATTTATCAGCAGCGTCAAGCAATTCCTGCCCCACATTGGTTGCCAGATCATTCCACAATGAAACCACAACTGTCCTTTTCCTGCATTGCAAATACATACTTCAAATTAGATATAGAATGATAAGATACCATCAAAGCAGTCAGGAAGACAAGTATACACTCACGTCTCATCTGCAACAGTTATATCACGCTTTGGAACCACCTCATTGTTACTCCTCCTTCGGATGCTCATTGTAGGAGAAACACTTTGAACAACCCCTATAATATCTAAAGCACACACAACAAAAGATTAACAATTTGGCAAATTTAACTACAAACAAGGTTCTAAGGAATGGTTCTTACCAACAAGTTCATTCCCATTGACATAAGGTCCCAACTCATTAATGGGTACAAAATTAAATTTTGTTTCGGGGATGAAGGTTGCTTCATTAATGGCTTCTTCCACCTCAGAATTCTCATTTAAATTCATTTCATAATCATTCTGCACCGTCTTAAACTGTTTGTTAGCAACCCTTAGAGTTCCCTTAGATATGTAATACACCTTCCCTAACAGAAACCTGTCATAGAATTTCCTTGCAGCTTCATTGAACATTGTTGCTTGAATTTGTGTACCCTTCACCAATAAACCAATTTTATTTCATCAATTACTAACATATTAAAAGATAGAGAGAAAGTTGATTAAGCCAATGAAATGATGAAATGTAAACTTACATCTTCATCTGTTAATTCCACATTGAAGACACATCCTTCTCCTCTTGCATTCTTATAAGTACGCATGTTTGCTTTGCTTGTAACACGAACTTTTATGGTCCAATTGCCTTGGTAAGGATTCAAAGAAACAAGAGGATGCACCCTTCTTGTCATAGGCATACGTGCAGCTGGAGCCGCACTAAAATTTAACAAACAAAATTCTATTACTGCTCAAAAAATTAACAAATATATGAAAATGGGCATTGAATTGAAATGAGAAAACTCACTTTGTGCGCTGTTCATGTACTATTTGAGCGGCTGACTTAGCAACCATTTCTTGCTTTGGCTTCAATACAATACCAGGCCCTTCTCTTTTGACATCATTCTTCGTCTCATTTTCTGAACTCGGTTTCAATATTACGCTGGAATCCTCACTTTTCACCTCAATCTTGATCTCCGTTTCAAGTGTAGGAGACACCACCTCACATTTTGTTACAATCAGGTATCTGAAAACAATTTAAACAAAAATATTTAATTAACGACAAAGTTGAAATTTTTTAGGGTGATGAGAAGGGAAAAGAAAAAGCACTTAAACTGATGGCTTACTTTTCTGATTTAGTTGGGATTTCATTGAGAGAATAATGCAGAATACGAATAAGACCCTTATTTTGAATGTTTCCAGAGATGACTTCTGATGATAAATTTGAGGGCAGGATTGCTCTTAGGCTCTTCTTTCCATCACTAGCATTAAACCTTTGAAAAAAAATCCCCACATAAATAGATAAATCAAGCATTTTGAAATTTCCATAACCAAATCGAGACCCAAATGCGATGACGATTCACAAACCAAACAAGCAAGTGTTACAAATTTCCACATAATATCTTTCTAAACTCAAGACAATCACCATATCCGTTTAACTGGCAGAGAACCAAAACAGTAAACATAAACACTATCCAAAAACTATTCAATCACAAAATAAGAAAAGAGAAAGAATGAAAAGTTACATGTATCGGTTGCCTGTAAGCTTGAGATCCAAAACTTGTACGACGATCTCAGGCAGATCGGAGGACGAATCAGGAGATGGGTTTGATAATATCGTCGAAATTGCATCTGAGCTTACTGCTTTCTCCATTTCCTCTCTCTCTGTCTCTCTCTCTCTCTTTTCTCTCTCGGACCCTCTGCTTCGCTTAGAGTTGATTGACGAATCGTGAACTGGAACTGATTGAGTAAATGGATTTTACATTTTTTTATTTTTATCTGTGAATGAAAGGCGCCATTTTCACGTTTTCCGACATAGGTTTCCCGCTGAGGTCTTGAAATGACATTTTGGCGGCAAAACATTTCTGAGCGTAGAGGATTTTGAGTCGTTTTCGTCGGAACCTGCGAAGAATTACGTGATTTTACTCTTTTCATTACTATCTTTTACTTATTTACCACTTAGCCATCAGAAACGCAATTTAGTGGTTTAAGTTGGATTGGACCGTTGGAACCCCGGTCCGTCTTTGGTCGAACCAGTGTTTTGTCATCGGTTTAAGGATGGATGAGTCATAAACTCACCAACCAACTTTCCATTGGGATAATTGGCGCCAATGACTTTGAATTTTTTTTTTTTTTTTTACACCAAAAAATCCAGACAGTTGCATGTTGAAATTGTTCCTTCTTAAATTCTCACGTCACCAATCAGCCTTGGCTTCCTCCTCCCATTTTCTATTTATCTACAGGAGCTTTTTTAAATTATAAAATTTTTTATATCATTTCTTAATTTTTAAATCAACAATTTGTTAAGAATTAAAATTAAATGAAATAAATATTTAACATATATTAATTAAAGCCATCCGGTAAAAGGAAAAAAGAAAAAATTTAAAAATATAATACATCAATGACCATAATTAATAAAACATTTACTTCTTTCAATCTTGATCTTAATAGATTGTTAGTTTGAGAGCTAAAAATTGGTATAAATATTTGTGTAGTTCAAAGACTGCCTTGTGTGTTTGTATAATATTGCTCTTAGTACACAATTGAATTCAAAAATAATCTTCCTCAATTGAATTACAATGAATGAATTCGATAATAAAATCCTAATATTATGATTTTATTTTATAGTTTAAATATTTTTATTTCATTCTATAGCTTATTCATATGTTATCGGTATGATTTTTGGTACATGAAAGCTTTTAATTTTCTGATAGTTCTTGTAAATACTTTCACCTTATATTATTATTGCATTATTATAACTTCTTTTTTGTACTTTTATTTTTAAACAATTATCTTTATAAGTGTACTTTATGGTTGTTATAAAATTAGATTTTTTTATTAAAAAATAAGAATAGTATACTACATATATCTTTATTTTCTTTAATGTATTTTATTAGCAATGAATTTTTTAATTAATTACCTTAAATTTCTTATTTATCATTTTAAGTTGCATTATTATCGATGTACATAATATTTAGCAATATTATCATTGCAACCTAAAGTTTCAAAAAACATAGAAGATGATTATAAAGTTTTAAAAATTAATCTTATTATATTAAAACCTAAAGTTCTAAATCTTTAATATTCTTATATTATACTTATTAATATGTTTATTAAAAACATACAGTCTTCTAAATTTGTAAATTTTCAATTTTTATGTATTGAGATATAATTATCTTTCCTTAGTTCTCTATGTAATGATGCACCTTTAAGCTATAGGCCTATAAGGCACAATCAAAAAAATTAAGCATTCCTATGGAACAAACTAAAGACCATGATTTTCCAGCACCATCATTTGATCAAAGGCTTGAAAGCTCAATACTTAATAGCTTATGATTCATTGAAGTTGTAAAAAAATTTGAAAGAAAGATATAACTACCAAATAGATAAATTAAGTAGGACATGTTTGAAAAGGCATTCTCTACCTTTCTTACATCTAAGGTGGTTTTGTAACAATAATATTGTGAATGTAGATTCAAAAAATACTCAGAACTTATCTCGTATCTTTTAACTACTAAACAAAATAATGAACTTCTATTAAAAAAAATCATAAATTATGTTCTACTAGCTTTTTACTATTCCCAAAAGTAATTGTTAACATAAATAGCAATAGTGGATGTGAGAGAAGATACAAGAATGGACAATGATATCACCCTCTTAGTAGTTATAAATTCTCAGGATGGCAAAACAACAAACATAAATACCAATAATTGAATATTTATAAAAAGCAAGAAAATAATAAAAGTGTTGAGAATAAACCCCACAAAAATTTTGATAACACTTTTAATCAATGTGGAGGTAAAGAATGTTGCTTATACATATACCATTAATCCACCAAGGCAAAAAGAAAGAATATGGAGACTAATTTTATCCATGATTTAGATCTTGTTGATCTTACTCATCTTGACCTTTATGATTTCTTCGAACATAAGACAAAAAAAAAATAAATTATTTAATTGGTGATGACAATGTTCCTACCAATTAAAGTTTGATTATTATTATTATTATTATTATTATTTGCTTCTTCCTTTTGCATTTTTATACTTTTTGTAAAATATATCAAATGTACTTTCATGTTTTGTTTTTGAATAACCTGATATTGATATTAACTTTTGTCTAATGAAAGGATATAGATTTTTATAAATTATTTTTGTTTTCAAAAAGAAAGTTAGGATGTATGTCTTATTGATAGTGTAATTATGTATATTATTTTTCAAAATAAAAATATTTTTAAAAGCTAACAAATATAAAGGCTTAGATAAATACCATATTAAGTCTTACTAACTTAATAGAAGGCTTAAAAAAGGACATAATCTTGTAAACAAATAGAACTAAATTATCACTACAAAAAAAATTCATATGTTGTGATAGAAAATATTTGTCTGTATAAATATATTATTTGTCCCCAAATATATTAAGTAACAAAAAAAATTATCAGTATTCATGTGTCACATTTGTCACTATCACTAATTCATACAGTGATAGCTTAGTAAACGTCACAAATATATAGTAATATTTTGTTATGTATGTCATTGTATTTATCACTAATAATTATTTTATTACAACAAATATTGATTAATAAAAAGTAGTAATAAAAGTAAAAAAACTTTCACTATATGATTATTTTGGGACTAATAATTTTGTCTTTATATTTTTATATAGTAATTATTTTAAATATCACTTTAACATATTTAATGATATTTATTACATCACTAGTAATTTAAACAGTGACAAATTTATATGTCACTATTAAATATTTAGCAGCAATAGATAATGTCATTATTGATCTAAATAATGACAATTAAATGTGTATCAAATAATACACTATGGACAATTCATTTTATCATTAATAATACAAACAATGAGTATTACATATGTCTTTAATATTATAACTACCAACTCTTAATTATGTCATTAAAATAGTATCATTTTGTGTCATAAAAAATGTTAATTAATTTAATTATTTTATCAATTAATATAAATAAGGACATTAATCTTTAAAATCATTAGTATGACAACAAATATTAATCATCGTCATTAAATAATAAATTACTTAAAAAATAAATATAACTAATTTTTTAATATAAATAAAAATATTCAAATTTATTTGTTTCATAATTATCAATTAGTTGACAAAATTAAATTTAAAAATAAAATAAATTTAAAACTATTCACTAATTCTCAATAGCATCTAAATTTCAAAGAATTCGAAGTCATCTACTAATTAGCGTTTTTAAGTATATTAATTTGTCCCATGCTGCTGTCTAACACATGCCAAAACTTCTGCAAGGGTGGATTTAAATTCTTTCATTTCCTCCTCCGTTCGGTTTATTTTTTCTTCGACAACTTCTCTGCAGTTTTGCTTTTCTTCCAACATTTTTAATGTCTCACTTCAACATGGTTGAAGAACATAAACATCTACTCTGCGAATCCCGTGCTCGTAAGTAAGACAAGAATTTAAAAAATATATATATATATTCATTAATAAGCTCATTCATTTCACTCTGCGCAATTCATAAATAATAAGTAAATAAACATGCGAAATAAAAAAAAAAATTAGATATAACTTCTCACATTGGTAGCATTGTGCAAAAACTTACAAGAAAGACAAAAAAAAAAATACATTAAAAGATCGAGTAACGACAACAATAATTAATGAAAGAGTAAAAGTGTAAACTCTGTCAGTCACTAGTACATGAGAAAGAGGTATACATACATGCGAAACTTAGAACAAGTGAAGAACCCATGTTATGTCTGACCCTGTCTTATGTGAAGCCACGACATACTTCAACTTTAGAAGAAAAGATAAAAAAGAGTTTCTTTAATTTTTTTTTTCTTCTTTAATTTTGCTGTAAAGGAAAGATAAACTAGCTAGCTAGTTTAAGGGAAGTTACAAAAGAAATAAGAAAAATAATGGAATATGCACATAATACTATTCCTGAATAACACTATTTCCAATTTGTTTCATGCATGACCATTATGCACGTGAGACACACACACACACACAAATTCTTAGGCACCCAACACGTATATCTACCCATATATAGTTCAATAATTTTTATAAAATCACTAAAAGTAATTTACTTGCATCTCAGATCCGATCCAACATCATCAATAATCTCTTCAAAAAATTATCAACATCAATAACATACACATGTATTTAAAATAAGCTATGTAATAATCATTTATACTAAAGATTTGCTTACAATTGCCTCTCCAGACTTCAAATTAATAGGCTGACCATTTTTCTTCATGTGAGTGATAATAAAATTTATTATTTTGTTCGGCTCTTTACCTTGAGGATCTTTAGATTTCTACAACAAAACAAGCAATTTTGTATAAGTATAATATAATTTATATTAATCAAGAATAATATAATTATAATAATTAATTAACTAATTCATGTTGAATCCTTGCAAAACTTTTGTTTTTGCTGCATGCTTTGTCTTCAACTTTACACTATTAATTTCAGTAGTTTTGCTACGATTCTAAAGCCAAAATATGTTCAGAAGTAATTTATTTGTAATATAAAATTAATATTTAAATAAACTAAAATAAAACATTCCTATTAGTTCTTTCTTTGACTCTTAATATTCAATCAATCAATTCTATTATTTTTCTCTTACTTTATCCTTAAAATAAGCTATTTTATCTTTATCGTTCCTTAATTCAGCATATTTATTCTAGTGTAGATTTTTGGTTCCTCCAATAATGGATTAATTTATCATTAATTCATTTTCCACTAATATCCCAATTTATAATAAATTTTGACTACAATATAATTTAAAAATTAATCAAAACACTCATTTTCAATTAAATATTTTAAAGAATCTAAAGAGATATAACTAACACATCTCCAATATGCTTCTAATATTTTGTTTAACATTATCTGACACGTCTCTAATCAATAAAATTAAAGATGTATGATTGATAAACCACGTGCAAGATAACCAATAAATTGTCTTAATGCCTTACTGCCTTCTTCAATACCTTATCTATAAAAGTTGAAATTTATTTGAATAGGTTCATTTTGATTATATATAAATTTTAATTTTGTTGGCCCACATTTTTGTTTGGAAGCAACAGCAGTATCTGGTCAAGGTATGGATAATATAGTCACATAATCAATATATAAATAGCAAAAGTGACAAAAGCATTATGGGATTATGAACAAAAAGAATCATAAGAGTTTTAAAATTATAAATAATAACCTGAAGGATCAATTAGAGCATTACTTTGCTTACCATTTGCGTGCCCATTTTGATGAAAATGAATTTCTAAAATTAACAATGATAAGAAAATAATTTCAGTTTCAGAACCTAAAGAAAGTACAAAACTAATAAGGATATAATTAAATAACTATTAAACTGTAAATGCTTGATTTTTATTTGTGGACTGATATCAACTTGTTGAATTTCTACATTTTTGCTCTTGTTCACTTGGTTGGTGAGATTACTTGCTTCAGCTGAATGCTGATGGTGTTGATTTGATCTTTTTCGCTTAAACATGCTTGATCAAATCAAGTCTATATAAGATATTATATAATGATATTTATCAACCAAAATTCCATATTTACCGTATAAAAGATCCACGATAAACCTAACTCATCCATGTTACAATATCTATCAAAGGTGAGAAACAATCTTGTGCAAAAATAATTCCTAGAAGATTTAGAATTTTAGACAAAAATAATTGAAAAATAGTACTTCGATGCAATATATACTTCTTATATAAACATGGAAAGCAATATTCTGCTGGGAAAAAAAAAAAAAAACAATTGCGCATACATGTTAAATATTAATCAAATAACTTATTAGTATTATTAATTAATGCCACATGAACAGGAATGAAAAGAATTAATAAAGTGCAAAACTAATTAAAACTCCTACTTAGCAATCATAATCATCAGTGTCTATGATACTACCATCTCCCTCCAAATCTCTATTATAATTTCTAGATTCTTCTTCTATTTGATTTAATGTTCTATCAATCAAAGTCCTAGACATATTTTCTTTGATTGTATCCATTTTAGCTACGTCATTTACTTGGTCTTCTAATCTTTATCTAACATATGATTCATTTTCTGTTGTTGATTCTCCACCATTTGCAGTTGCATTCTCTTCCATATCAAATAAATCTCTAGACTTTGTTATGATAACAACATGCCAAGCTGTCTCCACAGGGCTCATCACATAGAATGTTTGAATTGTTTGGGATGCAAGAATGAACGACTCATCAGTTTTTAGCAAATGGTTTAAGTTTGCAGGTGTGAAGCCTAACTCATCCTTTTTCATTCCTCGATTTGATTTTATATCGACCCAACCACACTTGAAAAGAGTAATGTTTCTTCCACCATAATAATCTAGTTTGATAATATCTATTAGCCATCCAAAGTATGAAATATTTCCCAAAATTGAATTTTCATCCTTAGCACTTGAGAAACTTAAGGTTTTTGTTGTAACAACCACTCCATTATTTTGAATTTTACCTTTCATATAATTTTTTTTTTAAACCTAAATCTGTTTATCATGTACATTTTGAATCTTGAAACCAATTTGTTAGGCCCTTAAGCTAACCATTTCAAGTCTTTAGTCACATTATGATCACTATGTTGATATAATTGTTTTACCTATTTATATTAAATATATTAAGAATAGAATAGAAAGAAAATATTATATATATTTATTAATTCTAATTATTACCTCAGCTTCAAAACATTTAGGAAAATCCTTGCTGTGGATGTGAGCAACATTGATTTCTCTTACACGACGATTTGAACTATTAATTATTTGTAAACGTTTCCTGCATTCAACAATGCATAGAAATAAGATATTTTATTATATAAAAAGAATTTGATTGAAATTTACTAAACAAATTGGATGGCAGACTTAAACGATAAATGGCACAATTTCTTCACAATTAAAAAAAGTATATCTATGCACTTGAGACAAAATAGTATGATCTAAAAAGGTCAACTCTTTTTTTCCCATTCCGCGACCCATTCCTGAGAATATTGATAACCTTCCTTTTTCAGTTTCATTATTATCATTTCTCGAAGGTCAATTGAATCTTGTTTTGATTCCACACAAATAACAAGAGCAAAATTTTAAACACTTTTCAACTATATACCTTCAACTATAGAGCATTCTAGATGGCATTTATTGCAAACATATGACTTTAAGGTATGCAAATACCTAATAAATAGAAATTGAATTTTTAGTGTAATAAAATAAATAAAAAAGGCATTTTTCATTGAAAAATACAATACTATGTAATATACCTTTCAATTGGGTATATTTATCTATATTGCATTGGCCTAGCAACTTTTTCCTCATTAGCCAAATGAATCGGTAAATGCATCATGATATCATAGAGCAATAGGGGAAATATGTTTTCAAGATGATATAATATTGCTGCCATGCAAGATTTCAGTCTATGATATTCTTCAACTGTGCCAACTTTAGTACAAAGTTCTTTGAAAAAATTATATAACTTAATCAATAATGTGCTCACGCTTTTAGACAAGGCCTTTTTCACTACCAATGGAAGAAGTTGTTGCATTATTATGTGGCAATCGTAACTTTTTAATCCAAAAATTTTATGTTATTAAACTTGCACCACATCGTGAGATATTTTATGAACAATTATTAAGTACTTTAACATGAGATAAAACCTTATAAAATTTTTTTTCTCACTTCGTGATATTAAGTAAAAAGTAAGAGGTAAGATTGTTTTTCCTCCAACTATCCTAATATGAAGAGATGGTCTTATACCCATCTTTTTCATATAAAGTCGCATTTTTATATTGTCTTTATTTTTTTCATCAATATTCAACAATGTCCTAATGATGTTGTTACAAATATTTTTCTTTATATGCATGGCATCCAAGTTATGGAGTACAAGATTATGCTTCCAATATGGTAAAACCAAAAAAAATGCTTTTTTTTCCCCAATATACCATATCATCCCCATCATCTCGTTTTTATTTTGCTCTACTTAATTTTTTCCGAAGTGTGACCTCCACTTTGTTCATTTGTTTTAATATCTTACTCCCAATTAATGGGATCGAAGTATTTCCATCTAAAAAATGTTGATGGTCTATATAACAATATTTATGCCAATACTTTAATCTATGATAAATAGTATTTGTATGATAATAAGGACAAGCAAAATGACTTTTACTGCTCCATCCTGATAAATTAGCATATGCAGGAAAATCACTAATAGTCCATAATAATGCTGCTCGCATAATAAAATTTTGACTTGTAAAGGCATCAAATGTGTTATACCAAACTCTCACAATTCCTTCAACTCATCTATCAAAGGGTATAAATAGACATCGATATTATTTCTAGGAGCATGAGGCCCAAGAATAAGCAATGACATCATTAAGTTTGGTTGTTTCATGTGCATCCAAGGAAGTAAATTGTAAATAATCAAGACAACATACTATGTACTATGAGAAATACTCATTATCCCAAATGGGTTAAAACCATCACTTTGTAGCCCTAATCTTACATTGTGAGGATCTAAGGCAAAGTCCAGGTAATGTTGATTAAAGTTTTTCTAAGATTCAGAATCAGCATAATCCTTAAGATGCCATCTTTAAGACAATCCTTTTTATGCCATTACATAAAAGAAGTAGTTTTCTTTGATATAAAAAATCTTTGAAGTCTTAATTTTAAAGGAAAGTGACATAAGACCTTAGCAGGAATGTTTTGAGCATTGGATAACTAATTTGCATAACCATGTTTAGGTTTCCATTGAGAAGTGCCACATATTGAACATGCAGAATCTTGCCTTTTGTTTTTCAATCTAACATGCAATCATTAGGATATGTATCAATTTTATTATACCAAAAACCTAATTTATTAATTTTCTTTGCTTGGTAAAACGAGTTCGATAAAGTTTCACCTTTTGGTAATGCTTCTTTTATCAACTCAAGTATCATTAAATGCTTTTTCACTTAATCCATTGAGACATTTATTATGAAATAAGTGAAAAATAAAGGAAAGTTTAGTGAATCTTTTACATCATGTGTACAATTCTTGCTCAACATCTCTTAGCATCTTATAAAATGCATCAGCATCATGCTTAAGAACTCACCATGTCCATTTATCATATCATCAAAATCATTATCAATTTGAACATCATTATCAAGGACCCTAAACACACTGTATCACATCCCATTCATATCATTCATCTCCATTATGTCTTTATTATTTGCATTTTTATGCCAAAAGCTAAGTTCACCATGGTAGATCTATATTCCACTAAGATATCCAACATCTACTCCATCATAAATCATATTCCTTAATAGTATTTCTATCATGTCAAAATCTATTACTACACTTCTTATATGGATATTTTATCCTTCCAAAGGCAAGTTTAAAAACTCAGAGGCACCATGCAAAAATGCTTGGCTTACCCTAAACTCGTGAATCCAACTTTTATCCATAAGATAATATAAGTTTAGATGACTTGATCTTGATTTTGATAAAAAAAAAAAAGAAAGTTAAAAGAGGTAGAAAGACATACATGTACATTTCACTAATAATCAAAACTTAACGTTAGAAATAATGTTATTTGGTAATGTTAGAAATATAATTAGTAGTCAAAATTTAATAGAAATTAAGGATATACATTTAATACATCTTGTAAATTATATAAAACAAAAGTATGGACCTAATATATGTTATAAGTATAATTTAGTAGACAAATATGAAACACTTATAATCTATAATGTTCTTTTTTTTCTTAGCTTGTTTCTCTTTCTTCAAGATTCTACTTGACCATGTAGTTAAATGAAGGACTAATTTTAGTTAAATTTTTTTCTTAAATTCTTAAATTTTTTTCAAAAAAATAGTAATGTTGGAGGATTTTTTCCAAAGATGTTTTATATTCAATCTTTTCTCTTAATCTTAGCACTAGAGCGTTCATATTGAACTTTAATTATTGGATAAAATTCTGCCACTATAAACCTCATTGTTATAAATTAAAGAGTATTTGTTTTGCTTTAGGTGTTTACAAGTACGACAAAGAATAGATATGGCCATATATATTGGGGATACTTTTAGTATTTTCATATATAATGTTGCAAAAGTCTACTAGAAAATAACTTAGATTTTGTTTTGGTCACTTATTTATCAATTTAGGATCCTAATTACTCTACACTATGACTAGAACATAAGAGAAATAAAAAGATTTATTAATTTTTTCCACCCTTAACTAGATCAATTGCTTTCCTCAAAATTAAAAGTTATAATTCTCCCTCACACCAAAATACAAAATTTAAAAATAGTAAGTAATAACTTTTATTGGTTAAGTATTGTAATACTTCACCTATATAGGCCATACAATAATTCTAGGATAAACTCAATAAGTGCATAATTAATAAAGAGGATTTCAAACTTAGTATTTAAATTGTAAGCTAAAATACATAATCTATCACAAAGAACTTAAACAATATCGTTCTTTTAAAATAAAATAAAAACAAAATAAAAAAATCTAACAAGCAAAATAAAAAAAGAAAAAAATTAAAATCAAGATTCCTCTAAATTAAACCACAGATCATGATAAATTAAAGCAAAACTTTTTGTAAAAACTAAATAGAAGAAAGTAAACACTACAAATTTTTTTTTACATAAAATCCATGAAGACATAAGATTTGACAACACAAATTATTGATGCCAAACTCAAACCACAAGAATCAATCTTACAAACACTAGGTGTGCATAGAACATTTCTTATTTTACAGCAACAATAAATTTCCCAATTGTTTCCTCGATACAATGAATTTAACAGTAAACAATACACTCAATGATGAAAGAATTAAAGAACACAAAGCAATAAATCTAGAACAAGATAATTCATAGAGAAAACAAGACTTGAATTCTTTATTTTGTCTTTCACAACTTTAGTAATCTCTTAAGTACAAGTTTCAGACTATTTATATTCAATGATAATTATTATAAATAATTTTTTACCCAAATAATTAACTAACTTAACTATTTGAACTAAATGCTTAACTAGCTATCAATTTTTTCTCAATTAATTCTACATGTAGTTCAACTAGTCTCTTACAAATAGAAAAAACTAAATTAACTAAAATTTTGAATTACACTCTACACAAATCAAACTATAAATAGGAACTAAAAATGATAAACGGTTATAACATATAAACTAAAAAACATGGGACTTTCTCTTTAAAAATAATTAACATAACAAACCCAAACTAGTTTAAACAATTTAAATTAAATCCTCTAAATTATAAATTACATCAAACCATAAAACAATGACTATAAAAAAAATAATAAAGTAAAGATTTTTATACAAAGAAAGTTGAAAAACTAAATCAACAAATGTCAACATTAATTTTTATAATTTTTAGTTTGTTGTTTATCTACTATTTTCTCCTTACACTTGCAAATTACATGGCTCATTTTATTTGCTTTGAATTCATCCAAACCAAAAAAAAATACAAATCAATAAATTTGTTTCATATAAAAATAAAAATGCATATTATTCTAACAATAATTTTATGACCAAACAATACTAATCAAACAACAATATTAAACATGACCAAATATAATAAAATACATGAGTGATTATCCACAATCAATGATTCATCACACGGCTATATTAGCATACCACTAGTCTTTTGACTTGAGGTATTATGGCTGCTCTCTGCGTTAAGGTACATTGTTCACTTATGTATATTGCATTGAGATAGCCATGCCTAATAAAAAAAGATTAATGGCAATGTATTCTTACTGTACGAGAACAGGTAATAATCAAAAATGAAATCCGCTAACTTAGATAATAGAGTTTGAAATTCTAGCTAAGAATATCATACACAGAAATAGAATCTTTAGTCAGAGTACTTAATATTCGAAAATGAATTTTGTAAATATGTAAATCCTATATATGATTGAATTTCCAACCCTATGATGGAGTTAAAGGTTTAACGATTTCATGATTCGCACTCAATCACGAGTCGATGGTAGAGCGACTTTAGTACACGTCAGTACAACTATATAAGTTTATCCAAATATATATTCTCTATGTTTTAGGGGTCATAATATCTTATTAGAGGTCACTTATAATCATTGAAATCTTCAATTACAATAAATTCATGTCTAGTTTATAGTAAATTTAAGAAGTCACGTACAATAATTGATTAGATAACGATAAATAAATAAATATCATTAAATTAGTTAATGACATTTAATATTAGTGAATATAAAATTACTAATAAATTGATTAGAAGGCAATTTTATTCTTTAAATGTAAAATAAAAAAATTCTGACAATAATGCACTAGCACCTCTTAGTTTGAAAAATATTTAGGTAATTTATTAATACTGTAAATGTGATTTACGGATATATATAAGAGACTGAGTAACATGTTATTTAATTTATCTATTAATAAATAAATTTTATTATTATAAATTAAATTAGTACTTCTTTGAAAGGTGGCACTATAAAATGTTGTCAAGTGTTTAAATCAAATAAATCCTTACTTGATAAATAATAAAATCAAATATTGTCAAATGTCAAAATCTTCATAATGCTTATCCCTTATTATGCAAATCAATGATGTGTATTAATACACTTAATATTTATAAATTAAATATTTTAAAATATTTAATTGAATACTTGTTTGATAAGTGGTATCATGTAAAGTGGTCAAGTATCAAAATCTTGTTAATATTTATCCATAATGATCAAAATCAATGGTAAGGATTTTGATGCATATGCTTTTGATTTTATTATTAATATTAATATTATTACTTAATTGTTAAGTAAGTTGGTAAAATCAAAACTATAATAAATGAATTAAATTTCATGGATTTTGGAATCTACTAATAAAATATTGCTAAGCTTACTTTTATTAATGTATATTTGATACATGTATAAGTACAAATAAAAAAAATAAAAAAATATATCAAGGAGGGGAATTTTCGGCCACCATAAGGAGGAATAAAAGAAAATTTTTCTAATATTTTTTAAGAGAAAAAGAAGGAAAAAAGAAAAAAGAAAATAAGAAAGAAAAAGGAAAAATCATTTTCTCTAGTATTTTCTTAATTTTTAATAGTAAAGAACAATTTTATGGTCTATATTTCATATAAAATTATCTTTTATTATTGTTTGCTTATATGTGGTTAATATAGTTTCTAAAATTTTAATTGATTCAACAATTCTTTGGTTTAATTTTTGAGCTGATAATTCATTGAAAGAAATAGACTTTGTATTTATCTCTTTGTTAAAAATTTTTTATCAAGCCAAATAGAACAAAAAATTCCTTTAATCTATGCTAAATCAATAAGTTAGGTGATTTGCTAAACAACGTCAACAAGATGCCTGTACATTAAAAATTAGATTTCCTCAGCATCCAAATATGGCTGCAATCCTTAATTCCAAAATTTGGTAAAACAATTTTACTTAAAGTTAAGAGCGAATCACGATTAAAAATAAATTATAAAAACTAACAAATAGCATAAAATTTTTATTCATGATCAAATATCAATACAAAGTCATCAACATTTACAATTAACAAGAAATCCAAAAAAAGACTAAATCTAACCCCGACTCTAACCACCAAAACTATAAATAATCTAGCGCTGCGTTTTCAATGCATAAACGATGTCTATGCCTTTTTGCACCGCCCTTACCCACTTCTTAATATTCTTCTCCTCTTTAATTTGTTTTCTTCTGATTTCTTTCTTTCTTTTTTTTTTATCTATTTCTTTATTTGTTATGTTAATAACAGAGTTGTGTGGAGTTTATGTACGAGAGTGGGTGGAGTGGTGACCATTCGATTGAAAGGGATATGCATGAAGGTTATTGTGTGGAATAATGGCCACCGAATTGGATGCTTTAAATGTGATTGGTTGAAATGATAAGGATCTAGATTGAGGAACTTCAAATTTTGGAAAATGGGTGAGTGTTTTGGTGAGAAGGGAGTATTTTTGGTGAGAAAGGGGCTAATTAGTTGTTTCCCCCGAATTACCAGAATAGCATCCACTATATATCAAACACGTGATCACTTAAGTAAAATATCATCTCATTTTAACCACATACAATTGCAGGTGGTAAATGCCAAATTATTTGCCATATACAAATATAAGTTATTAACTATAAATTTTAACCACTTACAAAAAATGCACATTGTCAATAATCAAATATATTAACTATATACAAGTACATGTCATAATTCATAAATTTTAACCATTTACACGAAATTTTAAGTGATTAACAACAAAATTTTAAATAACTTGTAATTATGAGTGATACTTATATTAATTTTCAATCTATTAACAACTTATATAGATTACCAGTTGTGAATATTAATTTTAGTTACTCATACGAAATAAATGGTCATAAGCGAGTTATTAATAACATAATTTATTGTAGTGAAAAGTGCTGTCTCAATACAATTAGAATCTTGTTATATTCACACAATATACCAGACCAAATATAATTTTCTTTATAAATTTATTAGTTAAATGTAATTTTGTACTTACTCGCCAACATTAGGATGACATTAAACATAATTTTTGTTACCTTGTAGAATGATGGATTGTGGATTACTTTATTTCAGTGAAGTAATACAAAATTTAACACTAATTTGTTATGCAAGTGTCATCTATCTTTTTGATCCTTATAAAATCGGTTCACAAATAGAATGTATTTTCGCTTACAATCATGCAACAATGTAATAGAGATCTATAAAGCACACTTATGTTTCTACCCTTTTAATCATTCTAAAATTCTTGTATTGCATAAAACAACCAAGGAGAGTAAATTGTTGTGATTTATTATCCATCTTATCAAGAATAGTTGCAACCTATATTCGCTATAGCTATTCCAATAACAATTTACAAAGATGAAGTTACTTGTGTTGCTATATATTAGGGAAAATCCAACTAAAAGCATATCACCTAAGTTCGTCAAAATGCCTTTCAATTTGTACTTGACTTCTTTTTATATATACTTGTGCAGTTAATTTAATAGCTTTTTTCATTGCTTTACTTCCACAATCATGAGCTCCAATAAAACCATCGCATTGATGTTAATCAAATATGCTCCTCTTATAATTTTGTTGATCTTTTTATTAAAACTTTACCAGCATCAACTTTTAAAAAATTGATACATAGCATTGATATGCATCAATTTTAGAAATTAAAAATGTGATATTTATTATTTTGAGACGAAGAATTTTATCAATGGAAGTATAATTTGCTACAAAAGAAAGAATTATAAAAAGTTTTAGATAAATGTGCGTTGTACTATATTTTTCCTTCGACTAGGTTCATTTCACTAGCTTTTAATTGTAAGTTTTTTAATAGAACAGTATTATACACGTTTGATATAATCGAAAGTGTTGTAATCCAAAAGGGAATATTGTGATAATTAGATTCCACTGTCTAATCACATTCAATTACTTCTTTCAACAAAAATTCCACGTCTTCCATTCAATTAGCTTCACATTTAAGTTGCTTCTTTTCTAAGTTTCGCATGGCCAATATTAACATTGGCTTCCCCCACCAATTATATATATATATATATATATATGTAATGTTACTCCTTGTACACAACTGAATTGAAAAACAATCTTCATCAATTGAATTGCAATTAATGAATTTGATAATAAAATTACAAAATTACAATTTTATTTCATAATTTAAATATTTTTTATTTTAATCTATAATTTATTGACAACATTTTTTTTTTGTATATTATTAATTCATTAATTCGATATCTAGTGAAAATTTACAGGACACTCAAACTTTATCTAGAATTTTTCACCTAAGAATAGATATTTACTCCATAAAATGGGAAGACGTCACGCTCCATACAAAAATAAAAATAAAAAACCAACATGAGAGAATACAACATTAATCATATTGTTTAAACATTCATGATGAGATGATCAATAAATTCATGAAAATAAATTTTAAAAAATCAAAAGTTATATTTAGATTTAATTAGTAACCCGATTACATTTTAATTAGCAAAGCAAATAATTAGGAATGATAATAAATATCCCCATTTTTGGATTAATAATTTTCTTTATTGTTATCCTTATTATATTATTTAATAAAATGAGAGGTATTTATATGAATAAGTGATAAATTAACGTTACTTTTAATTAACTACAATCAAGCTAGGGCCTTTCTTGGCTACCACAATCTAGGCGTAAATGATATTTGTTTTTGTTCCCATTTATGTTGTTGTTACCATAAGATATGGACCAAATGAAGGAGGCATGCCAGCCCATCAATATTATCATTGAACAATCTCCAATCCTTTAATCTGCAAGTACACCTATATGAATTCTATGCTATATAATATCAACACTACAGTATGAAACTGACAACAAAAGAAGAGCCTATAACTACGTATTACCCATAAAACTAGACAAGATTCTGTGAAAGATAATATTTGTTTGCCACGGATATCCTGTTCACTAAATTAACAAGAAAGAAGAAACTGCAAAACTACGGAAGAAAACGGTAGACACTGTATATTTGACAAGGCCCTTTCCGCTATTGTTTTGAGAACCATGTGATTAGCCGCAACATTAGGGTCCTTCAAGAACAGACTGAGCAACAAGAGAGGCAAGAGAACCATCTTCCCTGACCAGCATTTTTGTTTGTTTTGGGTGTCTGCTGTTTTGAAACCTCCGGCTCAGGCTGTGGTTCTGGTTCCGGGACTTCTGGCTCTGTGGCAGTTTTAGGGCTCTGCGTCTGCGAGTGTTGTTTCTTTTGCTTTTCTTTGCCCCCACTCAATGACCCGCTTTTATTATCTACTTCCCCTGTCAATCTTCACATAGAGAAGATGGTTCAGTTTCTGGTTCCACTTCAATAGTGTCTGTATATTTGCATGATTTTGGGTATCCAACAAGTATGCAATTTATTCATGCAAGAATAGTTGCACAATATGCAGAATTTTATGTTTCTTAGGTTTAGAATTGAGAGCGAAATTATAACTTACATTGGAAACGCAAAAGAAATGCTGGAATCATCTGATTGTTTAGGGTTAATAGCACGAGGATCTGCTCTGGGAACAGGCTTCTTCTCTTGATCACAATGATTACCGTCATTTACCCTCATTACCTCCCTCGTTGTTTCAGCAGCTGCTGCTTCAGTTGCATCCAACCCTTTGTTCCTATTACCATTTTTCATGCCAAGCTCAGCTGATTTATTAGCTGAGGGTGGCGGCAAACAACTTGGAATGTCACTCAGTGGCCCGGAAAACTGAATGTCGCCAGCATATCCAAGTTCTCCAGATTTGTTGATCCAATTAAATTGTTCTTTAGTGAAACTCATAGTCCCCATATGAATGCTGAACAATGATTCATTTGATGCAACACTCCATTCTACTGGATGTGTGGATTTAGTTCTATCAAAGACATGAGGTGGAATCCTATTTGGATCTGGGGAAGTAGAGAAACTAGCTCGATCCATCACCTGAGTTGTTGGATAATCTGTTGCCGTCCCATTATTTGTGTTCAATCCATCGTTTAGTTGATGTTCTTGTCTTGGCATAGAGATGACCGGAAAATCCTCTTCATTGTAGTCTGAAGCTAATTGAGCATCTTTGTTATGGTGCTGGGGGCTATTAGGTCCAGTTCTGGATTTTTGTGTTTCTTCTAATTTGAGGTCTTTATCTGAAGAAGATAAGGAGGAGTTTAACTTTTTGGTTGGGGTAACTTCAGAGGCCGTGGCAGTTGGATGTGGCTTTAAATCACCGCTACTTCCATTTGCAAGTCCAGGTTCCATTACTGAAAATGTCTGATCTGATTTAGGTTCTAGAGGTCCCACACCATCTCAAGGTACAGCAGATCATTCAGCTGTGAGATGGGAAAGAACTTAATGTTCCTATCCAAGCACCCGTGAAAAATATGGAATAACAGTAAAGTAGAGGAGAAAAATTTAACTGAAAAGCACAATGTAAGACAAGAGAATGAATGCACAAACACTGTGAAAGTTTTAATGTAGCTTACATAAAACCTTGCCCACTTATTGAAAACATGATCTATGCCATTTGAGCTTAGAAGCAGGAATTCGTACGGATGCCATTGTTATGATTCCAAAAGTAATATGTCAAAAAAGGTCGGTAAATGCAGAACATCCTCGAATAGACATGCAATTAACCTCATTGGTGTTACTATAAACATGAATTATGCAAACAAGTATAATTTCTTATTGGCATGAACCCGGGCATATGACGGTCAAGCATATGTTGAATCTTCCATGGTAACCTTATCCATCTTTTCTCGGTATGCATTGTCTTTAAGTTTTTCTCTGAAAACCAAAAGATCCCCAAACCAGGGGCCTAATCATTATGCATTAAAGAATTGAGCACAGTAACAAGGTTCTAATTCACTTCTTAACATCAGAAGAGACTAATTGTGCTTGTTGATGCTCGTCCTCGCAATCATCATTTTTATTTAAGAAAAGAAAATCATACATGGGTTTGTATATTCGCTCATTGTCCTACAAATAAAACTTCCTATCTTTGAAGAATCATAGAAATGAAATGCAGAACCCTAGTCGAGCGTATCATCTTCACGTGCAAAATTTTTGTCTGACCCAAATTAGTCCTCGATAAAAACATTAAACAGTAATCCAATTAATTGCCAAAAAACATTGATAAAAACGAGAAGACATAAAATTAAAAGAAAACTTACATGGAACACCAAGAGCCTCCAAATCGCGGACTTGCTCCTCTCTCTCTCTCTCTCGGTCTAAACGAGGAGGAATGGAAGGAGGAAGTTCAAAAGAGACCAACAAAAGGAAAAAAGAGAGAGAATGTTGGATGAAAGCAGAAGTATGCATGGGGAGGGAGAGACAGAGAGTGAAGGAAATTTTTGAGGGTTTGGCATGAGTATAGGCGTTTATCTCTCTCTTCTTTCTAAAATAACCGACACTATATCCCTTTCCGCGCCATGACCCACCTAACTTTCCAATCTTGCGCTGTTTTTAACTGTAATATTCAGTTAAAAGAAATTACAAAGTCTATGACTATTTTCTTTTTTCCTTCTTAGAGGATATATATGTATGTATGTGTCTTGATTATGAGGGAAGTGTAACGTAATACTTATTGCCAAATCAGTTAGAAAGACAATGAGGTATGAGAGATTGTCTATTATGTAGGAGTGGGGGATGCTATGCAAAGCTTGATAGTGAAAGCAATGTCTATTAATATTAAGTAACGAGGAAAATGTGCTATAGTGCTTAGACAATCAACATAGATTACTGACCTAAAAGCGAGAATTTCAACACGTTATGTTTTGATTAAATCACCTACAATAACAAAATCTTATCATCAATAATTATGATTTATGAATATATATATATCTTAGTGAGCTAACAGCATTTATGCGTCCAATTGTTTTCCTTTTCAATAAATAAGGATTTGTCTCTCTATTTCTATTAAATAGTTCCTTTTATCATCCCTCCTAAAATAATTCTTGCATTACTTTTTTATATTTAAAATAAAATCATAAGATTAATTTAATTATCTATGTAAAAAATTAGAATTACAAAGGGTGAAATTTAGGATGAATACTAATGAACTAAACTGGCATTCATATTCGTGACAAAAATTAAAGTCATTTCCTTCCTAAATAAGTAATTGATACTTCTCTTCTTTATAACAAATTAGTATACACAAATATGTACAAATATCCGTATATTATTTTGGCTACTCTCACAATTATATTATATTTAATTACTCAAATTAAAGTCTTTTAAAATTATGTTAAGTATTATATCGTTAACTATAATGATTATTTAAAATTTATATACATTATTTTGCAACAATGATCTCCCTTTCTTTTAGTAAAATTGAATTATGAAATTAATTTAATAAATACTAAATATATGTCACCATATACATACAACTATTAAACTAACATTTACATTCAAACTTCGAATAACACAATTTGTAATGAGTATTAAGGATTGTGAGCAACATGTAGCTATTAAATATATTATCCTGCCCAAATTCATTTAATTGGAAGCCTCCATGCACGGAATTTTCAATAACTTCTCATTTGGAATTTTAGTTAACCACACTCATTAAAAAAAGTTGGGAGTAACAAAACAAAACTTGTAAGATTCCAATTGCTAACCGAAAATAAAAATATTTATTTAAAATCTTTAATAAAACTTATAAATAGCAATATTATTATATAATATAATAATAAATTTTTTATTTTTTATTTTTGTTAATGAGTTTGCGAATACATACACCATCGATGATGTTTAATTTAAGTAAATCCGCATTTGCACTAAATTTGTTACCTTTTTTATTATTATTATTATTATTATTATTATTTGTAACAAATTAAACATGCACCAATTTCATTAATATATTTGTTAAATTCATACCATAATGTTGAATACCCGGATCCATGTGTAATTACATTGCCTTCGTAGCATAGCATAGCATAGCTTAATAGATTGGTTGACGTACTTCAAAACGCGTTAAGCTTTAAATAAATTAAATAATATACTGCCTATTAATTTATTTAAGGGTCATAATTCACGTATAATAATAATAATAACATAGGTTGCACCGTTGCTATGTTCTACTGAAAGTGATATCTACATCAATGCGCCGGCGTTCGCTCATTGGTCGGAGACCACCCCTAAACTTATCTGCGCTGTCCGTTAACGAGAACGACAACAGTTCCTTGCAGTTAAGCCTTGGTCACGGACAAATGTCACCCAACAGTTTATCAATTTCTCGTATTTTCTCTTTCAAATAATAATGTAGATTCTACATTAATGTTATAATGTAAGAGAAGATAGGAAGTTAGTGATCCTGATCTATCTTGTTCATGGTATTTGAGGCAGATATGATATATATATATATATATATATATATATATATATATATATAATACCTGTAGTCCTATAATAAGATTTTATTATAAAATAAAATCATTAGGTTGAATGTTGGGCAAAGAGAAGTTGCAGAGAAAAAGCCTTAGGGTGGTATACTAATCTTTTTCCACGTACTATTATTTTCCACATCCGAGAAGTTGCAGGCTCTCCTTCGCATTAAAATAGTTTTCAACTTCTTCTTTCTTTCTCTATTATTTTTTTCTGGCCTCCATCTTCTCACAATTCTCTCTTTTTTTTCACTTATTCTTGCTGGTTGACTTCTATTTTTCCGTTGATGATATTGGAAAATGGAAGATTTTATGATTTAAATTAGAGGTTGTGGGGTGAGTTCGATGGATGTTTATTGTGTGTTAATTTTATCTTAATTTCGACGTTCTGTGTTAGAAGATTGAATTAAGATCTGATTCTGTATTGTTGGTTGCATCATGGTGTTATTATTATTATTTTTTAATTATCTTCTAACTTCATGTTATTAAAGAATGAGATGGAAGTTTGAGTTTTGAGGTTATATTTGAGTTTTATTAATTTTGGGTTGTCAAATTTCCTTCGATATATCACACAAGAGCACGAACGCCAAGGGTTGTAAGAGAGAAACAGTTGAGGTTTTGTAAGAATTTTATGTTCCTCAGAGGGTTCTAGGTTTAATATTCTGGATGGGGCCTGAGGAAAGCTTCCTTTTCTTCTTCTCCTCTCTTCTTTTGTTTTTATTTATTGGTTTTTTTAACTGATTCGGGTAGGATTCTGGTTCATGTTATACCGTTTTGTATTTCATCTGAAAAGGATCTTCAACTGGCGTGGGCTGTTATCATCAGCGTTTCTTCTCTTCTCTGAAGCTCGAAGTTGAATAGGCCGATGTGCCGGTGGAATTCTAAATTAAATCTTCCAATTTGCAAACACTGAGGGGAACTTTCTGCTTCAGTAGGTAAAACTCTGCTCTTTCTTGGAATTCCAATTCCCTTGTCATATCTAAATTGTGATTTGGGGTGCATTACTTCCATGTCAATATATAGTCTTTGACTTGGTTTCTATTTGGGGATCATTGAAGGTCTGCAAGACAAGAATCAAATCGAATCAGTCTCTTCTTAATTCTCGTAAACATGGCTCGTTATAGATCTGTGATTCCCAACCATGAAGGAGAACAACATTTGATTGCCGCCGTTCACCATATTTTGAAGGCGTTAGGGACAACTAAAAATTTGAGTGATGATATGAAGAAACTCCTTGCCGAGCTAGATATACATTTATCTATAATGACTGGAAACTCTGCAAGCAATGACGGGGAATACATTGAGGTTGAGAAGCGGATAAATTGTGCCGAGAGAAGGATCCTGCATTGGGAGTCCAATCAAAGAATGATTTGGGACACTGGCCCGAGGGAAGTTTCCGACTATTTAGGAGCTGTTGATGAAGTTCAAACATTGATTGAAAGTCTAGGCAGCTTGTCTGTGAACGAAAATGGAATGCTTAAACAACTTCATAACCACGCTGATAATCTACTTCAGATTGCAATGTCAAGGCTTGAGAAGGAGTTAATCCAAATTCTTGTTCAGAATAAGCAATACTTTGAGTCGGAATATGTTTCTTTTCATTCTTGCCAAGAGGATCTTGTTTATGATGATTCTTTTATTTCGGTTGAGGATGAATCACTTGACGCATCGGGGGGAAGAGTTAGCAGTGGCTCCATAGCCGGGGAAAACATCATAGACTTGATCCATCCTAATGTAATTCCTGATATCAAGGCCATCGCAAATGCTATGTTTGCTTCCAATTATGATCAGGAATTTTGTGAGGCTTTCATCTCCGCCCGAAAAGATGCACTGAAAGAGTACATTCTCCTTCTGGAATTGGAGATATTTAGCATTGAGGATTTGCTGAAAATGACATGGAGTACCTTGAGCAGTGCTATCAAGAAATGGAACTGGGCTATGAAGATCATCATTCGTGTCTATCTTGCTGGTGAGAAACAGTTGTGCAACAAGATCTTGGGAGCCTTTGGAACTGTTAGCTCAATTTGCTTTGTTGGGATTGCAGAAGCATCGTTACTATGCCTCTTGAATTTTGGAGAAGCCATAGCAATGGGGTCGAATCAGCCGGAAAAGTTGTTTCGCTTGCTGGACATGTACGAGGTTCTGGATAATCTCCTCATTGATTTGGATAGGCTGCTCTTTGAAGAGGCTGGTTCTCACATTAGGATTGAGTTCCACGAGCTTCTAAGAAAATTGGGCCAATCTGCAAGGCAGACATTTTCTCAATTTCGGAATGCCATTTTTTCAGACACATCATTGAAACCTCTCCCTCATGGCGGAATTCACCCTCTCACAAGGTATGTCATGAACTACATCAAGACCCTTACCATATATGACAATACCCTGAATTTGCTTCTTGATGGCCAAGATATGGAGTTGACAAATTCAATTGAGAAGGAGATTGAACAAGACATTTCTTCAATTACTTTTTCTCCGTTGGCTTGTCACCTTCGGTCAATCACATCTGCTTTAGAATGCAATCTTGTTAACAAATCCAGATTATACAAGAAGGCTCCATTGCAACATATCTTTCTAATGAATAACATCCATTACATGGTGCAAAAGATCAAGAGTTCTGACCTCAGGCTTTTCTTCGGAGATGAATGGATCCGAAAGCATAACGGGAAATTTCAGCAGCATGCAACGAGCTATCAGAGAGCCACATGGAGTTCAGTCCTTTCTTTTCTCCGGGATGATGACCTGGCTTCAAATTCTGCATTGAAGGCCACTTGTAAAGAAATGTGCAGGGATTTCACGAATGCTTTTGAGGAAGTGTATAAAATTCAGACGCAGTGGTCTATCCCAGATCCTCAACTGAAAGAAGATGTGCGAATTTCAACTTCACTCAAAGTCATCCCCGCATATCGTACTTTTATTGGAAGAAATGATATCAGTGACAAGCATATTAAGTACACTGTGGATGATCTGGAAATATTGCTCTTGGATCTTTTTGAAGGATTTCGGAGATCTTTACGCAATTCCCAAAGAAGATAATGCTTCAGTTTCCAAGTTTCACCTATTGTTTTCCTGTTTCCTTTCTTTTTATTGCATTAATGTTTTTGTCTCCATGACTGTCACAGATGTAAATGGAATTGTAATTATGTTATACTTACTCTCAGAATATTTCGGGCAACACTTGTCTGTAGTTTTGTTTCATCAGCAGGTTTTTCCTCCTGTAATACCAACGTGATTATATCATAGGCAGATATACGGTCTTTGCTTGTGCTTTTCTTGGATTGAAATTAAATGCTCATTCCATCTTTCTTTCACGTGCGATCTGTCTCTCTTTTCCTGTCTCCTGCGTGTTTACAAATTCTGCATTGGGATTTCCTAGTTCCTGGTGTCTAGACAAAATGAATATGGATGCTGGATTAAACAAACATATCGTTTAATTGCCAGAGGATCATATAATTTTGAGGACAGGTAGCTTTTTATGTTTAGACAATTGTGTTGTGAGGTGTGGCACAGATGGTTTAAAATCATTTGTCGTGAACTGAGTGCTTCTTATCAATACTAAAGACTAGCATATTTGGTGATACTATGTCATCAGTGTTATACCCCAAAATCGGACCATGACACCATGCTCTTACTGCCACTGACCATGAGAGTCAAATGCTTTCCTCATCACTCATCCTGGTGAATTCGTCAACTTAATGTTAGCTTAGCCAAAAACCATAACTCCTGTATTTAGTTATCTATTAATTCTCTGTGTACAACTTAATAACTCATTGAATGAAAGGATTTGTGCACCGTTTAATGGTCTATTAAATTGTGTTCACTTTTAAGCTTCGTTTAGGATTTAGGTGTTTTGGTTTTGAAGTTACAGCTACCGTGAAATGAAGTCATTGGAGATCAAATATAAATAGAAAAGTGAGTGTTCTTCACTAAAAATTGGTGGTCACCAAAAACTTTAACTGTTGTACTTTCAAAGCACAACAGAAGCATAACAATCCCAAACGAAGCCTTAATAATAAGTAAAGGAGGTCATAAGGGGCAATGAACATTCAACAAAGATGAAGCAGTTCATGTAAAGGTCATATTATTTCCATGATAGATCAAAGGAAGACAGAATCAACATTCAACATACAGGAATTGTGTACAACGTACATAAGGAGGTTGGAAAATATGCATTTGATGGCTTTATATTTTTTGTTAAAATGCACTATGTTTAAATCAATGTGATGATCTCTAGAGTCAATGGCATACATTTGATGACATATTTTCTGTTATAAATTAGAATGCAAGATAAAGCTGATTCATACCTACAGTGATGATGCTTTGTGGCTGCTTACATCAGCTTGATATCATGTGCACGAGACTTTAGCTTTTGTTGGTGAACTAAATGCCCTCTTGAGCAGACCAGCAGTATCATGATTCCTAAATTGCATGCAAAAAACCTTGCAGAATCCTTGGGAGAAAAAGAGAATAAAAGTAGATAAATTAGTTTCCAAGGTCGAAGAAACAAAGATAAACATATATATATATATATATATATATCTATAAATGTGTATACACACACGCGCGTGCGTGCGCGCATGCGGACAGAGCTAGAGTTGGCGTCTAAAATCTTTACCCCAAATTTTTCAGCGATTAAGGGTATAGTGATCACTTAAAATTCATTGAACTTGCAGCCTGGATGCAATCCTCTTGAGTTCCTTGTTCTGCCCCTTTCACCCCTTTCGTACTCGGTTGTTGATGCACAGATGTGTTGGAGAGGTAAGACAACTCTTAAACTTCTCGCAACTCCTAGGCAAGGAAGACAACTCTTAACCTTGACGTAAATCCAAGTTATCTTAAGACGACTCTTGAAGGATAACCGAAAAAGATAAAAGACGCAAGCAATTTGCTGTAAAATCTGTTATGATATTCGAATATATGAATCAATGAATTTTTACATGATAAATGACTGTATTTATAGTGATAGCAACTCTTATTCGATTATAAACTAAACTCCTAATTTATTTATGAAAAAAATTTCTAAGTAATCTAGAATTAAAAAGTAAAAAAATCCTACTTAAACTCAAAGTTGTTGGCTTACAGTCTTCTAATGATGCTGAAACTCTGCTTAGTACGGAATTCTTTTGCGGACAAAGCCAAGGTCTTGCTGGACTTTGTTGCAGGCTTGATTATAGATTGATGTTGTGCTTGGCGTGCCCATTTGTCCGCAATACTCTTGCTGCTGGCGATAGTTGCCGCAAATGCTGGCAGCTGTATGTTGGCATGTGCGTGCTGATGGCTTGCGACAAATTATTACTGGTAGCATGCGTTGCTTGCTGCATGCCTGTGCGTGCGGTAGGATCTTGGCATACTAAACTTTCCCCGCACATGTTAGCCTCCGTGATTTCGCGTGCTGCTTGTCGCTACTCTCGGTATCGTCATTGCCTCTCGTACTCCTTCTGCCTTCTCAGGTCCTCAACGGCTAGTCTATCCACATGGTGAAGCTAGTATACATGATATTTTGTGGTCCTGATATTCAACAAAAAGTTTGTTAAAAAAATGTTTATTCTTTCATAAATTTTTTCCAAGTTGCTGAGCTTTGGTTGGTTCCTTCCCTAAAGTTAGTTGAAAATCTCTCCGGCACTAGATACTGATAATATTTTTTTAATACCCAAAAATGCCCAACTTTCTCTATTCATTGAGTTCTAAACTTCAATATACTGTCTGTTAGTTTGGACCCTACAACCTTGTAGTAAGGAAACTCATATCGTTCAACCTTTTTAGAAAACTGGGAACTACTAACTGGATCCTAAAACCTTGGTAGTCAGGAAACTCATATTCTAGGTAGGTAGCCCTAAAGGAGTTTGAACGTGTGACCTCTTGATTGAACTCCACAGTCTTTTACTGCTCAGCAAACCCCTTGATTTAGGACAGAGACTTGAATAGAGGAATTGACTGAAAGACTAGAAGTATTCTCTCCACATGCATGACAGTGACATGTATTCAAGCTCCTGATAAAAGAAGTATGGAGGTGACAGTCAACTGCAATGCAAGTTATGGTTAAAATAGTTGAGGGCAGGAGTGCGAAGTGCCTCATAATCTCACAAAGGCTAGATTAGATAAATCTACACATATTAAGTTTAAATGCAAAATAAATCTCAGTTTGCCACAGCTCCTGAGATGTATGGTATTAATAATCACGAGGCTTAAATATTTGCTTTCTTAACTGCAGTGATATAAAGCTTATTTACTACTAACAAATACTGTTGGTACCAAAAAAATACCCCATAAGCTGAGACTTCACAAATAAAAAGCCTTCCTGTTGTAGAAATCAAATTCTTCAGCCCCAAAATTCATATATGCATTTAAGGTCTCTGTTACTCCTCCTTATCTTTGCTTTAAACCATCTCTTTCAGGGTTCCCTGCTTTTAGCACTCGTGAAGTTAAACACTGAACTTTCCTAAATGAATTTTATTTTCTTAAAAAAAAAAAAAAAACCCTGTTTCCTAGGATCCACTATGAAAGTACACAGACCCTGAAGTGATAGATTCATGAGCTCACACAAAGTTTCACAAGTGATGGGTAAGCTTCTCATTTGTACATATATATCACACCAACTTTAAAAAGAAAGTAGAATCAGATATACAATCAATAGTTGCAAAAATATAACTTGTGTGAGTGCCAACTGTTAAAACTGTACTACTAGTATTCAAGTTTGAATCCAAGTCACCACTCAAATTTGAATTAGAGTTGTTGCCCGTATCACCATCAATATCTCTCCTTTCTCTCCATAACCTCCTTCGAACAGAACCATCCCTCAGACCAGAATCATGACGTGTTACAGGCCGAGCCTCATAAACCAGTGCAGGGATATCTTCATCCCTTGAAATTGCAAGCTCTACCAGTAACCTTAATGGTCCAACAGGCAACAAAACAGCAGCAAGATCGTAAAATGCCATGGCAACCAACGGTACCCAAGTAGTCAATTCAGGTAAAAGAGCAAACCAATAAGCAACCAACATTCCAATCACAACCAAGTACGCTGGTGTCAAAAAAATGGCCATTTTGGATATGAACACAGCATACACGCCGACAACAGCAAAGTTGTACAAAAGCACTAAAAAAGTAACACAGTCAACAGGGAAACTAAACTTCTCAATCAAAATCAAGGCAATTTCACCACCCATAAACCCCAACACAATAAAAGCTGAAACCCATGTAAATTTTCAAGAACTTGGTGCATCTAAGATAAAATAGCAGCACCAAAACGAAGGTGACGGCATTGACAAGAACAACAAAAACAAGAGAGTTCAAGAGGGCACCTATGAATTTGTCCCAAGAAGAATCTGAGCTAGTCTCACTGTACACAATTGTAGCTAAATTTGTCATAGACGACGACGACGAGGGATCTGAACTCAAAATGGGGACCAAAATTACCACTAATAGCATGCAGATTGAAACTGGTGTTACAATTCTGATGATTTCTTCGCCTAATGTATCCAGAACGCTTGCCGGTCTCTGATATTGAGTCATTTGGGTGCTTGAATTTTGGACCAAGTTTGAATCTTGGAGGAGTTTAGAGATTTGATGATGGGGATTGAACGGGATCCACCTGCTTGACTGACTTCCTCTTAATTTTGATGATGAAAACCGTTGCTTTTCAAGTTTCGACATTAAATGAAAAATCTTTAAAAGCAAAATATTAAATATAAAAATTGTTAAATTTGTTATTTTAAAATTTAAAAAATATATTTGAGTCTACAATTTTACATTAAATGTACGGATAAAAATACTCACTATTATTATTTTGTGTCAAAATTAAAAATTTTTAAAAATAAAATTAGATAAGGTAGAAAACAATTAAAATAAATAAATAAATAAATTTTAAAAAATAAACATACATACGGACTAAACCAAATACCCGAAAATCCAATGCAAGATTTGTTCTACAACAAATATCTCTACCCCACCACCATCCAACGGCCAAAACTGCGGCATTCGAAATTCTAACGGACCAGATCTTTTCTCCCACCATATACAAACCCTCCTGCCTTGTTACTTCTACATAAACCCCTCTTCGATAAATAGGGTTTTGGTCTCGCACTCGCATAGAGAGAGAGAGAGAGAGAGAGAGAGGGAAACTAAACCCAATTCAGGTATGCTTTGAAAACTGTCCAGCCAACTCTAGAAATCCAATCGATTTTCTTCTGATCGCGGTTTTGCTTCCATTTATTTTTGTTTTTGTTTTCGTTTTCATTTGGTTTATTTACTTTTTTTTTTCTTTTTAAAGAAATTATTTTTATTCGTTTTTAGGGTTTGGCTTTGTAAATTTTTTTGATCTAGGGTGTAAATATTCAAGCTTTATTTTTTTCCTTTTAAGTTGGGATCTTAATGTTTATGCTTGATTTACGAGTTTTTTTTTGCCGGGAAAGAAAGGGAGAACGAATATAACTGTTCGGATGTTGTAAGTCCTGGGCTTGGCTTGATTCACGTGATATAATTGATGGAAACCCTTGGAAATTTTTCTATATGTTTTCCCCCAGGAACTCATGAAGGACATCTTTAGTTTTTCTCTATGCTCGCGGTTCTTTTTTTCTTTTTTGCATTAGTTGAAGTGGCGATTGAATACGTGTTTTATCAAAATATTTTTGTTATTGGTATATTCTTTGTGATATGAATGTGCTTGTGGTGGCTTTGGTGGTGGTTGGTTTCTTAATATGATTTGTACAAGCTATGTATGTTTGACAGTGCTGTATTAAATTGTTTCGGAATTAAGCACTTGTCTAAACCTTTTCATCACCATGCTTATTAAAATATACACTATGTTGTCTAGAGTTTCTAATAAGATTGTAATTGGCTGACAATGACTAAATGTTTAATTTTCATATGAAAAAGTAATTTGTTATGGAAAATGAATCTGTTACTAGAGCATGTAATTAACCTTCTGTATTGATATTTTTTAAAAAATGTTTACCAATCATAATTATTGTATTTATACAAATAATTGATTTAAGCTTTATTAATTATTTTTTTTGGTTGTTTTAGGTTATTATAATGGCTTTCTTTAGTAAGGTAGGGAGTATACTTAGGCAGACTGCTAGCAAGCAGATCAGTGGTGAATTATCTGCATCCCAACTGTCCATCTACCAAGCAATACGGTGCATGTCATCTTCAAAAGTTTTTGTCGGAGGTGCATCAAGCTCTTTCTAATTTTGTGATACTTCTTCCCGCCACCCCCCCTCCCCCCTTTTAGTGGCTTTTGTGTTGAGATTTCCTAACTTTTTTGTTGCAGGTCTTGCTTATGCCACTGATGACCAAAGTCTGAAAGAAGCTTTTGCTAAATATGGTTATGTTGCTGAAGGTAATCACTTGTCAACTTCATTTACATATTTAGTGGTTATAACTAAAACTGTTTATTCTATTTTCATTATGGTTTTGGTGGAATGAAAAAACGTCTCCAATTTGACAATATGAGCTTTTCATATTTGGAGAAAGATGATTGTTAACCAATATTTTGCAGCAAGAGTAATTATGGATCGTGAGACTGGTAGATCTAGAGGATTTGGCTTTGTCACTTACAGCTCTGCCGAGGAGGCTTCTAGTGCCATCCAAGCCCTGGATGGGCAGGTGAGACTACTTTCTTGTGCTTTATCTACATCTGAGGCAAGTAATTGATTGCTAATATAGAGTCTTTGAATGACAGAGTTTCAGATGCTTCAGCAATAAATGTAAATGGGGCAATTTAAAACTGGTGTACAATAGTATGACAAGAAATACCCATTTGCTTGGAGATTGTGAAAATTTGTGTGGTTTACTTAGGTTGCATAAATGTTGTTCGCTTTATTTTTTAGTGAATGTGTTTGTTTACAGAGCATGTATTATGCTACCGGCATACACTGTTAGTGCCTCATTAAAATTGGATATAGTGGTATGTGTTATCTCTTGAACTTGTCAGTGCAATTACTCTCATAAATTTCAATGCCATTTTTAGTTAGTTTGTATTTTGATTCAAGCATTGTGTTGGTTTGACCAAAGTCAGAAGTTTTCTAGCACCACCTAAGAATTTGCAGTCCTTAGGAACTAGGAAGCACTCTGCGGAGCTTTCAAATAGGTTCTGCAAATGACATATTGGATTTGTTTGCTGTTTACTGTTCTGTTAATTGTAGTGTTTGGGATCTATCTTCATCTCTTGATCCTCGCCTAACTTCCATTTGCTGGAGCTACCAGTACTAATGTGCTCTTCTATGTGCTCTCTAGTAACACTTGTTGAATCTAGCAAAAACTCCTTACAGTAAATGAATCTGTTTTTTGTTATATGTTTTTGTGAGTACTTTTATTCCACAACCTTTTTACATAAAATTGCTGATCTTAACTGCTTGACATCCTACAGCCACTTGTTTGGCCAACTAGTTTACTAATGGATTAAAAAAATCTTCAATAGTTCTTTGTTCCAAGATATATGCATGTGAGTCTATTTTGAAGTAATGAATTGGGTCTTAGATTTCAATAAAATGTAAATGAAATAAATCAACCATGTCTATTGTTGTGTTAAGCTTGGTAACAAATGTAAAGTGCTGAGGGTTGTGAGACCCTTTGACTTGGTTGATGTCTTGAAGTATCTAGTAGTGTTTACCTTATCTGATTTCTATGGTTGAATTTAATAACTAAAAGTAAATTTCTGTTTCCAATGCATTTTTCAAAATTAACTTTTTAAACCTCTAAAATTCTAGGAGCTTCATGGTCGTCGTGTAAGGGTGAACTATGCAAATGATAGACCTCGTGGTGGTGGCTTTGGAGGTGCTGGAAGCTATGGTGGTGGAGGTTATGGCAGTAGTTATGGAGGCAACTATGGTAATGCTTATGGATCTCCGGGTGGGAATTATGGAGGAGATAATTCTGGTTATGGAAGTGGAGGAAATTACAGTAGTAATTTTGGTGGCGGGAATGTTAGCTATGATGGACCAGGTGGAAACAGTGGAGGTTATGGCAGTAGCAGTGCGAATTTCGGTGTTGGTGGTACTGATGGTCAGTATGAGGGAAATACTGGGTTCGGAAACTTTGCAGGTGGAAATAGTGGAGATTTTGGAAGTAGCAGTGGTGATTTCAGTGTTGCTGGTGGTGGAGGGGGCAGTGATAGTGGGTTTAATGGAGATTCTGATGTTGGGTTTGGCAGTCGTGATCAATTTGGTAGCGATGAAAGTGGCAGTATGGATGCACCAATTGACGGCGCATCTGATGGAAATTACAGGGACGAGGACAATGATAGTGGCAACTTTGCCAAAAGAGCATGAAAAGTTGGAACTAGATAAAATGGTGTTTCTGTCCAGTATTTGTTAGTACTCTTTTTTTTTGTTTATTGTCTTACTTTCTATTCCTCACTTTTATCTTTGAACTGTTCATGTCATTTGTACTGGATTTTGCCGAGGGGAGCAATGCTGTGTGTTTTTATTTTCGGTCTTCAATGTTACATGGAAAAAACATGAAGTCTAATTTGAAAATAATTGTAGTTTAAGATTCGTTGTTGTTCTCTCACTATCTCGTTTTGGAAACTGAAACCAATTTATGACAGGTGAAAAAGCATAAGAAATTATCTCATTTAGGACCTAGGTCTTGGTACTTTTGGGTATCTTATTTTTGTTGTTGATGGTGTCTGTTTGACATTATTTTGCTAGTTCTTTCCTTGGCGTTTCCTCTCGAAAGTCATAGATAAGTGTTCCTCCGATAGATGTAATTGATTATCTACCCATTTTCAAAGTTATTTATTGTGTATTTGAACTATTAATGTCATGTCTCATGTATTTTTTAAGATAAATAGTTTAAATATCTAGTATTGCTTGTATAATAATAAATGCATGTAATTGTAGCTCTATTATTCACATGATAAATAAATAAATCTGATCCATAATAATTCTTGTTTTTGTATATTCAAAAAAATAAACACTGCGGTCTGATATTTCAAATCTTGTGTTAGTTTTATACAAAATGAGAAAATTATTGAAGGCAGCTAAAGTTTCATCTCACATGCCAAGCTTGTTTTGTTTATTTGTACCAATTTATTTTAATTCATTGCATTATATTTGTATTTAAATTTTTTAACTCACTAATTACCTATTTGTTAGTTACTGGATAATAATTATAATTATAATTTGTTTTTGGTTAATGCTTTGGTGATATATATATATAAATATATATATAATTTATATATTTTAATTTTTTATGTTATTATGCATTAATTTGTTACCCTTTTAAATAAGTTATATTATTTATTTTTAAAGTAAAATCAAATAAAAATTTTATTGAAATATGTTAAACTAGTATTGAATTAATTATATATCTAATTATGTTTATCAGTATTAAATCAATATCTCATATTTATATTCATATTTTTACAATATATTATCTACAAACAACGTAGAAACTCCCTGGCTCTGTGAGAATGCTCTTTCTTCCACTTTGTTCTATGTTGTCAAAGTCAATGAACAGCATTTTATGCAACAATGGCTTATACCAAGTACAAATTAGTTCACTTTTTATGAACAAGAGTGTTATACATCTATACACTTCAAAAAATTCCTACTGATTTTGTTCTGTTGTTTTTTTATGTGTACAATCTCAATGCTCAATTCCTGCAGGCCGAATGCACAGAAGAGGTTGCTTTTGAGGTTCCCACAATCTGCTTTATCAGTTGCCTCTCCATTTCATCTTCGCAATCACTATTCTCATCTCCACTTATAGCACCATCATCAACCAATTCTTCAACTCTCCAGCTCTGAATGTCCCATGTCATTCTCTCTCTACACTATAATGTGATTAATATTTTCTCTTTTTCGCATGGCAAGAGTCCATTAATCCCACCATTCTGTCCCCATGGACGTGAACCAACCTTGCGGTTGTTTTCATAAACCCCCATTGGCGAGTCCTCTTCTTCTGACTCATTTATCTTCACTAACACTTTATAAGCCTCATTGTACGCATCTAGGGCTACCCCTGATAAATTCATAACTAGTGGTTCACCCATGGAATTATGTTCTTATTTACTTTCTTTGTCGGAAGAATATCTCAGTACAGTGTTTGAGAACTTTCTCCAAGAACTCTTACGCTCTGATTCAATGAGTTGTACCTTTCTCTGGCTGTTCTCAAGGGCTATCTCAAGCTCCTGTTCTCAAGGGCTGTCTCAAGCTCCTTCATACGTTCTTCTAGTCTTGATTGAATAACTTCATGCAAACACATGCTCAGCTCTTGCGGTGAAACTGCATAATTTTCAGAGTGGTGTGTGGAGGTTCCACTTGCATCTTGATTAGACTCAGGGTGGTCAACAGCTTGTCTATTGATCATATTGGCTCTCAATTCGCCATGAGCAAAAATTGCTTCAAAGTCTGGGTCAAGCTGTACATATGTCAAGCTCTATTAGGCCTAGTAAAATAAACTACTCAATAAAATTGTGTCCACCAAGAAAAAATCTTTATGACAACAAATTTAAGCACAAAATAGTACAGATTCTTCAAATGGAATTAACAATAATAAGTTTCTTCTTTACTTTCTTTTCACTGCTGTTGAGTTTTGCTAGGTTTAGCCATTACATAGAATCAGCATACTAATTTAAATTTCTTTTGACATCTTGGCATCATTGTACAAGATTTGGAACTTAGAAAAATAAATATCCAATACTATTGCAAAAGATGATTAAGCACTACTTTTTAAAGGAAGAAACAGCAAGACACCTGTATCTATTGACAGGACATAAGCACTGTTGACAGTTCCCATAATTGACAAAAAGCATGCCTGCTAACATTTCCAACTTATATTACCATAACACATCCTTCCAACCTATTTCTGTTTATGCTGTAACTGAGATGTGAAATCAACCGACAAAACTGATTCATGCTGTGCTTGATTCAGCTTTGAATGATTCCTGCATGATCTGGATTGTGGAGATCATACTTAGCATTGTTACCTATTGTTCAAGTATGTGTTAGTATGTTGTACTCTAAGCCATACAAAGACAGAATTGTGACTCACTACAATGACGTCATGCCACTAAATTTTTATTGCATTACTTTTGCAAATCATGAAACTAGTTTATTCTCTTTAACAGATGTTATGATAAACAGAAAAACTTACCTCAACAAAATCAGACAATCTTTCCTCCAAGCTAGAGGAATTCATATTTAACCCCATCCTCTCAAGCTCAGCTTCAAGCTCTGCTTCAATTTTACTCATTGATTCTGCACTCTCTTCTGCTTTCTTATAATAAAATTCTTGATCACCAGGTTTTCCTAAGTTATCCATATTTTGTACCAGATGAAAAGGATTTGGCACACCATCACCAAAGGAATTATTACATGTAGCAAGTGATTCATTATTCTCATTAGATAGCTCCTTTACTGTCAATGAATCTTTCATCTCAAGTTCCTGTTTTAGATCTTGGACCAAGTTCTGTCGGCTTGAACTAGTCTTCCAAATTTTCTACTTCCCTTCTATTTGCTATAAAGGAGGATATTATACCAATAGAAATTCCAAAAGAGAAGAGAACTTTTCCATCTTGCAAGCCTGAAGAATGTAGCACATGAATTTTATCACAAAAAAGAGGAGAGCTTTCATATAATAAATGAAAGAAGTAATAGATAATTGATCTGCATTGTGCAGGACAATAAACCCACTCAAAGGTCCAAATATGCAGTTGCTAATGAAGGTTTTTGTCAAATATATACCTCACAGGCTACGTGTTCACAATAAGGAGTGTCTATAAGATCACTTTTTCACTAATCAGTATGCAGTATGCACTGACCAATGTAAAAGAAACAAAGGAAAAGAGGTTAGTTTTATGGCAACTTAGAAAGTTTATACCAAAGTTTATTATCAATCCTAACAAACTGTGACCAGTCCCTCAAAACCACTGTTTCTTGTTCATGGCAACTGAAGCAATACCATAATAGATAGCAATAATTTTGATGGCAATGAACAAGTGATGTGTTTTCTGTTTAAATCTTATAGAAAAAAGGCATCTTTAGATTTGTCTGCAGACAAGGAACATTGTTTATAGTAAAGAAACAGAAACAAAGAGTGGATGAAGACAGTGCTTAAAACTTTAAATCAACAAGGCTGATTATCAAACTGTTGGTCATATCAGGGAAGACATGTCATCGAAAATGTCAGTATAAATAAACAACAGAAAAATAAATGCCTCCAATATTCTATTTGTAGAGCTGAACGGAAGTTAAGTACACGAAAATTTTGAGAACAGTACCTCCTTGTGAATGAAAGAGTGATCCATCACCAAATTTACTGGAGCTGCTCAATCTTCCAAACCAACACTTTCCTGACTTCAATTTCATCTTCTTAGGGAAATCCAGAGAGCCAATTCTAGGTAGGGGTGGAACCCGATGAAGAGTTTCATTTTCTTGTAAACAGGCTTCCTTGTGCAGTTTGTAATTATCATTCCTTATTCTTGCATTGTGAAATTCAGCACTTGCTCTGCTGATTATCCAGCTTCCATCAGCCACAAACAATGACCTGATAGTTGGTGTTGTCAGTGATGGAAGAGAGCTAAGCACATACTCTTCCATTTTCGTATGTTTCTGGTATAGCTGAGCCACAAGGCAGCTTTCAAGGGAATTTAGAGGTTTGATAAAATGCCGATACAATTTTTTTGTTCTAAGAGTGCTTTTCTTTCTTGCAGAACCACGTAAAGAAGCCATATGATCTATAGAAGGATTACAACAATTATCATCCATAACACTACTTAAACCACTTTCACACTCATTTCCTTTTAGGTTTTCACTTGGCAAGAATCCAGAGGATAAACTTGATAAAGAAATTAAGTTGCAATCCTCGTAATTTCCTAAGCTTCCCAGCTTTTCAACATCAAGCTCCCTAGTAAAAGCCACTTTTACTGCTGAACCATCACCTTGTTCACACATATCTGCATATCTCTGATCTGCACCTGTGGAAACATCTTTATCTAGCTTCTTCCTCTGTGCCAATCTGCCTAAGGAACAGCTGGGCAATTCAGATTTCTGAAAATTGGACCCCTTAGGAGACAACTCTGATAAGCTAGCCTTGTCCCTTGAAATTTTCTGCCAATACTTGGCTATGTATCCAGCAGCAGCTGCTGCTACAAACAACCCACAAACCCATTTCTGCCCAACCTTCTAATGAAAATAAACATTAACCAAATTCTACAACAGAAACTCCCTTTGAATCAATTCTGAACATCAAAAACCTAAGGGCAACAATTTCCATGAATCCAAAATTGAGAAAATAACTTCTTTTTGACTCTCAGAACTGGAAAATCTCTAACTTATCAGACCAATAATCGAATACAGTACCAAGAAAAATTCAATAGAGTTAAAATACAACACTCAAGCCGAATTTTCCTTTTTTCTGCTATCATCAACGGACAATTTTCTGAAACCCACACACAGAGTTTAACTCCAAACGGAATATTGACCTCTAAAATACCTTCGCATTTATCAATTCCAGAAAGAAACCCCTCAAATCCGGAGAGAATTAAGCGAAGTAAAGAATGAAAAAGTAAGTTAAACAAAAGAATGCAGTGCTACCTTGCTAAGTCTATAAAAGTTCAGAAGATCAATCAGTACCAATGTCACAAGCAACAACTACAACAAAAGACTTACATTTGTAAACAGATATCAACTACAACCTATTTACAGATAAAACCGAATTTATTAAGTACTCCACTAAAACCGCAAGAAACCACTATTGCGGAAGTTACAAAAATCTAAGCCATACCCAACTGAGACTAAAAGCAACCTCTGAACTGCGAAACCCATCAATGGAAATGCCTCATTTTATCAAAAGGAAGCTGAAAAGAATGACGAAATACAGAAATGGAAGAAATAAAAAAAAAAAAAAAAAAAAAAAGGGTTCTTTTAACTGGTTTAAGTTCGCTGACAACATGCAAAACGAGGGTTACTTTTGAGAATCTATGAATTTTGGAGCAATAACTGATAGACCCCACTTTGAAAGATTAAAGACCCGCTGCTTTGTTATTTACAATTTTTTATAATACAATAATTGTATTTAAAAATTTAATAACAAATATTTTTTAAATAATATTATAAAATATTAATAATATTTAATTTAACTTAATTAAAATTTATATTATTAAAAATATAAAAAATAAATTAATACTTAATATAAATAAATTAAAAATTAAAAATATATGAGGTAAAATAAATTAAAATTTTAATTATAAAAATAAATAAATTATAAATATAATTATTTTTTAATTAATTAACATATAATAATTAAAGAGTAGTAAATGTAATTTTTTAGAAAAATTTTATAAATTTAACAAATATATCTAATAAAATTTATTATTATTATTATTATTATTGATACATTGCATTATTTTTACATTTAAAAATTATAGAAAAATTCAATATTAAAAAAAGATTTCGAATTTTAATTACTCAACAAGTGACAATGGTCGGTGTTGGTGTCATCATATGAGATGTGGCTACCTATAATAATTACCAATCGAATTTATTTATGAGTACCAGGAATTAAATCTAAAGTGTTTATTTTGGCACGTGCGTGACAAACACAACATCCAAAAAAAAATAAACAAATCAAATCAAATCAAATGCTCACTCTCTTTCATAATTTTTTCGTTCACCTTTCAATTTTGACTAGAGTTTGTTACAACTCATTCCCGGTCACAAAGTGAAGCTGTTGCCTGCTGCAAGGATGGAACGAATGAATTATGCAGGTGCCTGCCTACACGAGCCTTGACACAAAATAATATATAAATAGAGAGAGCAGGTCGAGATTCAAGGAGAGTAGCACGCTAGCTAATCCAAGGAGTTTATCAGATCTTTGAAATTGAAAACCAGCCAATCTGCTTTTCCTGCAACAGCCTCTCGAAGTTGTACGCCGGCATAGCAAATAAACACGTCAGCACCTCCTGGTTGGCGTGCCTACATAAGAAAGAAATGAAAACTTTATTTTTGGAAAAGCAACCCCACTCTGAATTTTTTTTTGTAACTGAATTGACAACAAAACCAATTCCCCTTTTTTGGGGAGTGGGTATGAAGAACAGATGGTCAGACATAACATTTCTTTCTAAAATAGCACTAGAGTTTCACCAGACCTTCTTCCACATGGCAAGTAGTAGTCTATGTTACGACATAGCAAGATCAATGTGAAAATATTTTCTCGTTTAGAAATAATAAAATGCTACAAAACATGCAAAATACCATCAGTTGTTTCTACCAATCTCGTTACTACAGATTGGCAGCAACTTCACTTGCCCATTTAAAAAGTTCAGATGAATTTACCAACCTCGAGATCTGTAGCTCCATCCCCAATCATGACAAGTGCCTTGTATCCATGAGCCTAAAGAACAGTATAGTTAACTTTGCTAGCAAAACAATTCAGCAATCAAACGTGAATCAAATGGCTATGGGACTCACCTTCCTTAGTTGTTGCACTGCATTGGCTTTTCCTCCACTCCTTGAAGTAGGCTCATTCGCATCAAAACCCAGAAACTCCCCAGAGCTCTTAAACAGCAGTTGATTGGCAAAGATATTTTCAGTTGGAATACCAAGAATTATCGCAGCAGGCTTCAAAGGAAAATCCTTAATTGTTAAACTATGCAATAAATAATCGATCAGTCAGGTTCTCAGAGAGCACACACCACATCGGCAAAAAGAATAAAGGAAAATTGTAATAACGTTAGTACTGTACAATTACGCCCTGTGTCAATATATGGTATATACTATAACTATGCTATGACATTGAACATCTACAAATTTCATGAACAAAAACATATTTCCATGGCTTTTGAACATTCCCAGCTCTTCCAAGGTTACAGTGTCATGTTGCCTGGATTACACTATCTCCAGTAGAGATGCTTTGCCAATACAATATTTGACTCTTATTGTCAAGAATATTTAAAATCCATTATCAATATCAACAAGTTAGTGTGAACAATTTTCTCCAAGTTCATATTTCATTGGATTTATTTAAAAAAATGAAAATTCAGATGAACACCTATATAAACAAAGAATAGAGTAAAACATAACCCCATTATCAGCTGCATACATTGATCATTTGACGGAAGCCTCCAGAGATCAGAAAGACATTTTTATTGCTTGCCTTCAGCTTCTTGACCAACTCATCTATACCAGGAGAAAGCCTAAAGATCAAAAAGAAAAAATAGTGAAATAATTACACTCCTTGTGTTGCCAAAAAGAGAAAATGAAAGACAAACAAAATAACGGCTGTAACAAGAAACACAATATCATGTATGACCAATGAAAAGATATGTTATTCATTGTTATTTTATAATGATTAATCTATTGCAGTGTTATGTTACTAGTTATAAACCTCCCCTCTTCCTTCAGAACAAATATAATCAGAAACGAATGGAAGAAAGAAGCAAGAAGTAGAGCATCTAAGCAGAATAGGAGCAATCATACCTTGGGGGCCTCTTCTCCAGAAAATCCTGGACTTGGGACAATGAAGGTTTGAACAAAGAAAGTCTGGCAGCCAAGGCCTGCTGAAAAGTAACAGAACCACCCATTGCCCTGGAAAAATCTAAAAATGAGTCAGCAAGAACATCCCAGAACATCAAAGATGAATTATGTTCCATGAACAAAGAGGACAACCAACCTAGCTGTCCATTCAGCAACCGCCTTTCCTGCTCCACAAAATTCTGCAAGTTCATCAATGCCCTCGTCTATGCATACCGTGCTATCCACATCGAAGCAAACCGCCTCTGCATTTCTCCACAGCTCAAGAACCTCTATAAATTTAAGAAAGCATTCATCAACCATAGCAATACTAACCTACAACATTAACCACCACAATACAACTTGAAACCGTGAAGACAAATCATTCACATTTAAGTGGCTAAGAATCAATATCATCATTTTGAATGCTAAACAAACATATGAACCATCTGGCTCATTAGGTCCTTAATGTTACTTTAAGACTTGCCTTATCTAGTTTCTTGGACTCAAGTATTTGGCTCCACTGAAAAGTGACTTTGAATTTAACAAATATTAAAAAATTGAAACATGTAAAGTAATTTAAGTTTCACGAAGAACAGATGATAACCTCTGGAGGGCAGTGTATTATTGAAGCGGTCCAATGTTGAGGCTTCTAACGGGTGAACTGAAGCAGCAACTGACATGAATGATTTAGGATGTTTGATCATCCAAACTCGACTTCCACAAAAGTTCTTCTTCAATCGCAATGAAAGTGTTGGCATAAAAAGGGAGTGATGTTGTTTGTAATGAGCTCGAATTGGGGTGATTTGTGAACTCACCAACCCTTCCATCAAACTATCTGCTTCCAATGCACCGAGAGTAGAAAACAAAAATGAATAAGTAAATTTTCTAAATGCAAACGTTCTACTACCACTATCCAAATAGAAATAATCACAAATATTCCATTATCCTCCTCAACCAAAACAAAATGACCAATTTATTTTCAAAACGAAAAAAATTGTTCAACTATAAACGAATAAATACAAAAGTAAATCATATAACTGAAAACAACTTAATTTGGTTAAAAAAAAAATAATAAAGGAAAACATGCAATCAGAAAAGTATGAAATAGGAAACAATTTGTCAAGGAAACAAGTAAACTCACAAATTATTCATAACTAACTGTTTCACTAGATCTATAAGTAATGTTAGGATCAACAAAACACAAATTTGCTACCTTGACAGCTGAGAAAACAAGGAAAAAGAAAAAAAAAATACTTTCAGATATTTCAGGCCCAACTCAGAATAATCTCAAATCGATTTTAATTTCTAACAGTTTCTACGGACCAAACAAATAAATAAAGCTGAAACTACAAGGAAGAAAGAAAATGAGAAACTTAACTATAGAAGCATATTAATAAAGTCGGAAGAGACACAATATTATTCTTATTAAAAAAACTTACAGCGTTTAGACAAACTGGATCAAGGTTTGGATCCAAATGTTGCTGTTTGGTCTTGTTAGGTCTGTCTATACTCCGTTGTGCTCTGATTCTTTCTCGCAACTGATGAATTTGCTGTCGTTGCTTGCTGCTGTGTTCCTATTTTTACGTTTTGGTTGGTGGAAACATCAAGATCTCCCAACTCGGGCTTATTATCATGTACTCTTAAGGTGTGAGGGTATTATAGTCATACAAAAAACTTATTAACAGTGTAGTGAATTAAAATGAATTTCAAAACAGGAATAAATAAAGCTGTCAATTTTATAGAAGATGCCATCCATGCCTTCCTTCCCTCTCATGCCTATTATTATGTCTTGTTTTTATTCCGTACAAACTTATACTCTCCGTTAAATTACTCGCTAGGGTCTTTATAGATTTGGAATACAAGAAGACACGTGTAACTATATTTTAATTTTTGAAATTGTGATATTTTTAAGTATATTTTGAACAAAAAATTTAAAAATAATTAATAATACTAATTTCAATAGAACGATAAAAATTAATATATACCCATATCAATCAAAAATCTTAACTCAATTTTTAAGCTCATTTATAATATTAGCCCATCCTTCAACCACTTCAAAATTTTAGCCAATAATCATTTTTTGTACAAAATTATACATGAGATAAAAAAATTTATTTTAATAACTTGTTTGTTTAAGCCAAATGGAGATGAAAGATATCAGATAGAAAGAAAAGAGAGGGAAGAAGAGAGAAGTCGTTTTGGTGTGACTCCATGACAAAGTATTATATTTATGACAATTAATTTTGATTATTATTAGAGCAAAAAATATTAGCAAAGTAGTGTAAATACATCGGGTTTCAAACAAAAATTTTAAAAAAAAAACCTGCAAACCTAGAATAAATGGGCATAGGTAGTAGTTTGAGTAGTTTTGCAAATATTCCTGATGAATTTGCGAAGGATTATTGTATTAAATGCTTTTTTCTTAATGAATTCGTGAAGGAAAAAAATTCTAATAAATATTGTAATCCCTCGATAAGTTCATCGAGTGAAAATTAATTAAGTCTATATTGTCTTGATAAATTCGTCAAAAGATTTAAATATATTTAAAAATTTTCTTGATAAACTTATTTGACAAATTTCTAAATAAATTTATTAAGAGATTTCAATGTATACGAATTCTCAATGAACTTATCAAAAAACTTGTTAGATAAGTTCATAGAGAAATTTTCTAAATATATTAAAATTTCTTAACGAATTTATAATTGTTAAGAAATATGAATTTGTTTAATAATAATGAAATTATCGAGTGACTTTTTAATGCACATTAAAATTTCTTAAAAATTATAAAATTTTTTAGTAAAATTTATAGAGACCTATGATTGTATTTGATTTTATTATAAATTTGTAAGTTTCTTATGTATTATCAAAAAATTAATATATTCGTATTAATTTACTAATATTTTTTGTTTTAACTACTAGCGGTGTCAAATCAGATCAAGCTCGCTTAGGAATAAATAAATCCACACGAGTTATAAGTTTAGACCCTCATGAGCTATTTTGGATTGACTTGACCCATGAGCCTGCATTATTTATATAAAAATATATATTTTTTATTTTTTAAATAGTAAGACCCACACATCCAAACTGATGAGCCGGGCCCATAACAAGCCTTTAAATGCCAACTTGGCATAGGCTCATGACGAGCCTAGCTTGGCCCAAGCTTTTTAATACCCATTCTAACAACAATGAAAATCAATTATCATGAAAACACAATTCTTAAAATTATAAAAAGGCTGAGGTCTAGGATAAAATTATAAATAGACTTTAAAAATTAGTTATTTAAGTGTAAAACTCAAAACCTTAAATAAAGATTGCATGTTGAGATGAAGACGATGTCATTTACCAACCACCATATTAATTCCATAACATTTGAAAGATGACTTCCATAAAATTTAGATTAAATGATGAATTGTTTTGAAATTTTAGATATGTTTGGTATTGAAGTATCATAATTTTTAAATTATAATTGTTGTGAAATAAAAACACTAAATGTTAGATTTCTATTTGTTAAATTTAAGTAAAAAAAAAAAAAAAGTGGATAAATCCTATCAAAAATTGGTACAATTGTAAAAAAATGATTCTCGGAATATCAATGAGCTTAAATTTTAAAATAATAAATATTAAAAAAGTAGACTATTAAACAACCTCAAAACATTGTCAATGTGATCAAATCTTTCATTCTAAAAACAACAGATGTTGAGAAAATTAAAAGGTTAGAAAGATTATTTTATGTACAAAGGTTCATATTCGTAATCTCGCTTCATTTCATGTACAATTTAAAAAAAAAAAAAATTTACTCCACATTTAACATCTGAGAGAATCAAGTTTTACAACAAATATTAAACCAATTATGTTAACCTTAACTTTGCGAAGACGATTTCCACACACACACACAAATATCTTGATTATTTGAATAAGAAACTTACGCACACATATAAAATTTCAATTCATTGAACGTGTTAATTATTTGAATAAGAAATTAACTATATAATATGTACGAGATGTAATATATTCGGAATGAAAAAACTTTTGATTTATATTAATGTATTACACACACACACAAAGACAAAAAAAAAAAAATCAATTCATTAAACATCTTAATTATTTGAAAAAGAAACTAACTATATAATATGTACGAGATATAATATATTCACGATGAAAAAATTTTTGATTTTTGTTAATATATTACATTGTTTTATTACAAATCTAGTGTCATATGTACTTTTGAATCACTCAAAAAATATTAGTAGACATGTAATATAAATTTAGAAAATAGAATGTCATACAAAGAGTGTTTAATGCTTTTCCTTTAAATAATAAATAAATAAGTAAAGTAATATTCAATGTCAAAATTGTTAAACTATTTGTTATTATAAATTCATTACATATCTATTGCCTCTGTGTTATAATTATTAGTTAATATTTTGTGTGTATTATTTATGCATGTTAATAATATTTATATTTTTTTGTACTATTCTTTTTATATCCATTGCCATATGAATTAATTTTAAATTTCATTATCAAAATCCTTATTTTAGACAAGTACTTTATTAAATAATAATAATAATAATAATAATAATAATAATAATAAATTCTAAGACAAAAACACTAGTTTGTCAAAAATAATGAGACAAGACAAAGCCCAAAATCACAAATAGAATTCATTAAAATGTTAATGAAGATTATTTTTCCTCTATGAGAAATTTCTTTCTACATGTAATGTTATTAAGTGAAATCATCAAGCTACAAAATCCAATCTCAAACTAGGAAAAATAATTGCCATTGACAAAAATGACAGCTTATTATTATATTTATAAATTCTTTATCTTTATTCTCTTTTGTCTCTGGCAAGTTTTGGCCTTAAAAGATAGTTAATCATTTTACTTGCATGTCAAAGATGGGAAATTTAAGTAACTTGTAGGGATAATTAAATCTCTTCATCAATCCTTGTTAGAGCTTTGCTACAGCTACAATCCTGATTATATTTTTTTCTTCTTCGTTCAACTTAAACTCTTATAAACACAAAACTCAATTTTGTATTTGATATACACGCATACAAATACATAGTCGTATATACGATAAAATTAATAATTTTTACTTCTTTACACAATTTCTTATTCTACTCAGATGTCATTAGATTAATTCTAATTAAATAATTAAATTTATATTTTGATGTATGTATCAATTATGATATATTAATTATACATATATTATATTTAATATTAATTATTGATAATACAATGATTCAATAATTAATAAATTAATATAAAATTTATGTAAAATTTATAAACTCTATACTATTTTAAACATATTTAGGATATGTTTGATACATATATACCCTCGTAATTTGCTTAGCCTGCATTAGATAATTGATCAAAGGGTGTATGTTGAGGCAAATATAGGGTTCTGAAACCCTAAACAAATGCGATGACCACCTTTTATCTCCTCAGTTTCTGCATTGTAAAAGTGTCAAAAATTAGGGAGTCGATCTGATTTCGCAGTGAAAGTGAAGTGGTAATGCATGCATTTATTTTGTAATTTTCAAGCATGCATGCTTGGTACCCCCACAAAAATCCATCTCGATCCCATGGAAATACACAACAGTAAGCTTTCTTGAAAACATGCATGGAATCTGTGGACAAACAAGCGCATGCATTGACAATCAAACGCATGCAAATGCAGCCCCACATTAAGGTCAATTATTCAATCAACTAGACCAAAAACAGCTCATTTACCTCATCCAGCAAGAAATATATTTCATAAGTTTTCCATTATAATCTCATAAATTCATTAATTTCTCTTCCACACCCTAACTGCTCTCACTTTACCTTCTCTTCCTACTCTCTCCGCGTTTTCTAACAAAACCTCTGCTTCTTTTTCTTCTTGCTTTTAAATCGTCAACTCCTTATTATAATTATTCCTACCAAACCAAATACACACAACACAACACAAAATTATAATAGCATTTCTTTCCCAAGCATATTCTCTTTTCATGTTCTACTCTCAACCACCCATTAATAATACAAATTAAAATAAGAAAATGATGATCATAACCCTTTCTAAGCATCAGCCAAGAACTTGAGTGAGTACTCTTCGACCATTCTATACATACTCATACATACACCTTCCTTCATCCCAAACAAATTATTCTGACACTACTCCACACACGCTTTTTCTTGACAAAGAAAAGAGGAAATAAAGTATTTATTATTTCCCGAGAAAATATTACAGAAAAACTAGACAATTCACCGACGGATATCATGCATGCAGTTGCATATGCAGATTCACAAACAGCTCAACAAGTAGTTTATGTTTCAGCTCTTTCTCCATATCCTTCCTCTTCTTCTTCGGTCAGTACTAGCGTTGTATCTGTGTTATTCTCTCGGGTTCAAGGAACCGGCCCGTCAAGCAGTCTGTACTGGAGATGTGTTGAGGCTAATGGAGAGTCTTCAATGGCGGGTTTGAGGTTTACCGACCTTGAGTGGAATGACGTTAAGGATCGGTTCGACCGGCTTGCTTCTGCCCGAAATGGACCTGAACCGGTGATCAAATGGTCGGATTTTGGTTTTTGCATTGGTGAGAAAGATCAGAGTCTGTCTGAATATTTGACTGGCCAAGGCAGCAAAAGAAATGACAACGTACATTTAACATAACATTCTTATTTGGTCATATATATTGTGATTTTGTAGGCATGGAACAATCCGCAGAAATTGCAAATGAAATTTCAAGGGCATTAAGAGGAAGAAGAGAATGGAAAGTTGATATCACAGAGAAAGAACTTGATGGTTTTTGGCGTCGCATGACTGACTCCAGTATTCATTCAAGAATACAATTGTTCTTTGACATGTAATTAACAATGGCCTCATCTTTTTTCTGATAGGCTTCAAATCTTGGTGAATTAAATTCTAATTCTTTTTAAAGAATATTGCCACTGAGTTAAATCAGTTATATATATTCATATATAATTTTCTTCAGGTGTGATCGAAATATGGATGGAAGAATTACCGAAATGGATATTAAACAGGTTTAATACTCCTTCTTCCTTCAATTATATATCTTCTTCAACTAAAATCTCTTACTTTCATTGTAATTAGGTGTTAATAATTTTGCAGACAATTTTGTTGAGTGCTTCTGCAAATAAGTTGTCAGTAACAAATGAGGAAGCAGAAGAACAAGCTGCTTTAATCCTGGAAATGCTTGATCCTGATAATCATGGTTATCTTGAGGTAGCCTTTAATTTGACTTCAATCAAGATAATTATGAGCCTTGAAATGATCTTAAAAAGACAGAAATCCTTGGTGCTTTCAGTAGTACATGGAATAAGATTTACATTGAAATTTGCAGCCACATCAGCTAGAGATTCTCTTCAAAGTAAGCTTACCAAGAGTATCCTACCCTAGAACTCCTAACATTCAGAATGGACAGTATCATCAAGAGCCAATGTCAAAGGCTGAAATCATGTTTCGATCATATTGGAGACGTGCATGGATAATCTTATTCTGGTTGATCGTTTGCATTGCAATTTTTACCTGGAAATTCATTCAATATAGCCACAGATCAGCATTCCAAGTCATGGGATATTGTCTCTCCACAGCCAAAGGAGCAGCCGAAACCTTAAAATTCAATATGGCTCTAATTCTACTCCCTGTTTCCCGGAATTCAATCACTTGGCTTCGCAAGAATCGTCGCCTCAACTCAATTATTCCCTTTAACGACAACATCAATTTTCACAAGGTAATCAAATAGACACCATTTTTTTTTCAAGTATACTATTAATTTACATATGTTGGAACATTTCTTTTTCTTTTTTTTTTTGGTTAGTTGATTGCAGGAGGGATAGTGGTGGGTGTTATCCTCCATGGAGGCACACATCTTGCCTGTGATTTCCCCAGAATTAGCGGCTCCGATCCTTCAATTTTCCGTCAAACTATAGCCGCTGGATTTGGGTACCATCAACCATCATACATACAGATTTTGGCCACAACAGAAGTTGCCACAGGAATCGCTATGGTCATATTAATGAGCATAGCATTTTCACTAGCAACAAAATGGCCTCGCCGCCAGTCTCCTTCGCTACCGAGGTCTGTCAGACAAGTCACAGGATACAACACGTTTTGGTACTCACATCATCTGTTCATTGTGGTCTATGCCTTGCTAATTGTTCACTCCATGTTCCTGTTCCTAACCAGCAATGTAACTGAGAAAACGGTTAGTTAACGGGCCAACTTGTATGTCAGGCTGCTATTTTATTTTGTTATTTCATAAACCATAAATTTTGATATAAAAGCTTTATCTCCTTATGTAGACATGGATGTACATTGCCTTTCCAGTTTTATTGTATGCTGGGGAGCGGATTTTTCGGGCTATAAGATCAAGAATTTACGAGACGGAAATCTTGAATGTAATTTTATAATAATCCTTCTCTAATAGAAAGAGTTGTAAGGATGTTCATAACTTTACTAGTCTTAATTCTGTTGTTTTCTTTTTTAATTTGCTTCTTATTTTGGATATGTAGGCGAGTTTATATCCTGGTAAAGTGTTGTCCCTCAAATTGCAGAAACCAGAAGGGTTCAGTTACAAGAGTGGCATGTATACATTCATCCAGTGCCCTCAAATTTCACCCTTTGAATGGTAAATCTGACAAGCTGACCTTGGATTTTCATTATATTTATTACTTTCTATGACTTTGAATTTTCATTTTCTGTCTTGGTTATCACTCAGGCACCCATTTTCTCTAACTTGTGGACCAAGAGATGAATACCTGAGTGTACATATTAGAGCTCTTGGAGACTGGAGTTATCAGCTGCACAGTCTCTTCCAAGAGGTAAAATTTGGTAAAAGAGCATGATGTGAACCTATTGTTAAAGCAAAGTAATTGAATCAATTACATATTTATTTCCAGAAAATATTAACAGGGACAAAGGAATTTCCAAAAATTTATATTGATGGACCATATGGTGCTGCTTCTCAAGACTACATCAAGTATGACATAATTGTGTTAATCGGCCTCGGCATCGGAGTTACACCTTTCATTAGCATCATCAAAGATTCGGTTAATGATGCCCAGAAAACACAGTTTGATCAAGTAAAATTGCTTAGCTAATATATATTCTTATTCCGCATCAAAAAGAGCAGAACAGTGCAGTGGAGTGTCCTGTTTTATGGCCACTGACATTATGATATGGCTGGACACTTTTTTTCTTTTTTTTTATATATGTAGGTTGATAGCAGAGAATGTAACATTCCAAAGGGTCCATTAAAAACCTATCTTTACTGGGTTACAAGAGAACAAAACTCCTTTGATTGGTTCAGAGATTTCATAAAGGAAATTTCATCAAAAACAAACATAAAGCAGGTAGGTGCATGTCATTGCCATCGTCTTTCAAGTTTTCATCCGGTTCACTAAATGTTTATTAATAATGTCTCTCACTATCTGTTTGTAGTCTGTGATAGAGATGCATAATTTCTTAACTAGTGTTTACGAAGAAGGGGATGTACGATCTGCTTTAATAAGTATAATTCAAGCTCTGCATTATGCCAGAACCGGCATCGACATTATCTCGAAAACCCCAGTAAGCATACTTCATGTCGTGCCCATAGAGCTAATACCCAATTATTCAGTGTTACAGTTGATGTAAATTTCAGGTATGGACTCATTTTGCTCGACCGGATTGGTTCAATGTCTTCTCGAAATTGGCACGACGGCATCGAGGAGCACAGATTGGTCAGATTAATAAGTTTTCTTTATTCCTTATCTATTCTATTTGATTACTCAACTATTTGGTTCATAGGAGAAATGGAAAAATTAGAAGAGATGAATAAGTGCATTTCAACTTATTAAAGAAAAAGAGATCTAAAGAAACCAAAAAGTATGTATGGCTAACAACTTTATCTCAACCAAAATTAGGTGTTAATGGTTGTTTAAAGGTGGAATAATCCATTATTATTATAGGAAATAAATGAAGGATGAAATTGTCAAACCCAAAGCAAGTTAATGGATTAAGGCCTTAGGCCACCCACCCATCATAAAAAGCACCAGCACTTGTTTTTTTTCCACTTTTATACATGAATCACGATAGCAGCTCTAACTTGTTAAAAGTGCCTATTTTTGGGATATATGCCTGTGCTGATGATAAGTAGGTATTGCAATGCAAGGCAAGCTAAAGAGAAATGGTTACTGAAAAAATGCTTTCGCTTGTACCAGGAGTGTTCTACTGTGGGCCATCAGCATTAGCAAGGAAGCTGGAGAAGCTGTGCACCAAATTCTCTACAAAAACCAATACAAGATTTGTATTTCACAAGGAGCATTATTAGCATTAGTGTTCGATGATTTCCATCTTTAATGGAATGGCCAAAAATTAGGAAGTGGTTAACTTTAATGTTGACACAACGATGCCCTGTTCTTTGCTGGGTCCCACTCTCGAGATTAAAGTCTTGGAGGAGAAACTTGCTCCATCTACTTCCAGCTTCTTGAGGAAAAAGAAGCTTCTGTAAGATAATTATCTCTCGACTAATGGCTTCAGAATGGTAATCGTGTAAAACACCTTAGAAACTTCTAAGAACATAAATAACTATAACCCCTTTTTGGCCTTTACTTTGTGATTTATAAAACACTGCATTCTCAGTTACTTTTGCTACCATCAACATTACCAACATGTTCCATATGATTAACCCAAATTCATGAATCTAATATCGTAAATCAACCAGCATCTGTATTAAAATGGGGACAAACAGGTGAAAGACATTGTCATTAAAAAATTGAATTGCACAGATTGTGAAGTCACTAACCCCAAAAGCCATTTCCGTTCGATGCATGACACAATAACTAAGAATCAACAAATGAATTGGAACCATTATAATTATGATTTTTAATTCCCCAAGATGATGCTTTTGACAATGGAGAGATTATTGGAGGAGCTCAATAAAAACAATCAAAATGTACCACATTTAACTCATTTTGTCACCGTAAGACAAATGAGCACTACAGTCTCTGCTTTTTAGCTTTCTAGTGCGGCTGCTCCAGATATAATCTCAATCAACTCAGTGGTGATAGATGCTTGACGAGTTCTGTTAAAAATTGACAAATATTAAATAAGCTGTCAACTTCTTGCTTCTAATTAGTAAACATGTCAGGGACCGAAGGATACGGTACATAAAGGCTGGTTTTTCAGCTCTATGCCAAACTACCATTTGCCCAATTACAGTGGTGGATGGGAGAGAGAGAGAGACAGAGGAAGAAACTTCTTGTAAGTAAGAGTGAGACGATCAAGCATTTCCCCAGCATTTCTGCTTGAGCTATCCATGGCAGACATCCTTGCTCCTTGCTCACTGCAAGCATTCTCCAACACTGCATTGAACATTACCTGATGATATCCAAAAAATAAATATCAAATATGAGGCATAAATAATTATAAGCTTTGATGGATCATTTCAAAAGCAGATTCATTACAATTAAGAGTAATCAATAATCATATAATATAAAGATGTATAGCATATTTTGGTGGGAGGTGATGTGCAAGGCAAAAAATTTGAGTTTTTAAACGAACATCGATAAATAGTTAAAATAACAAATTATTAGTGAGTATAATTAAATATTACACAAAAAAATTTGTGGTGATGAGTTCAATATATATTAATCGATAGTTCGTATTTATATTGGTATAAGATTTTGAAATACCTTAAACTTTTACTCGATTAGGATTGTATGACAAAAAAATTTTACTCATACAGTATATATAATTAAAATGAGGTACGATGAAGTACGACTTTATAGTAGTTTGTAAGTTATAGCACATTAGTAAATGTTAATTATAGTTATTGAATTTTAGAATAATTTAAAATTTAAAAAGTTCGAAACAAGTTGATAACTATTTCACAATAAACTTACATGATCATACTAATAATTAAAAGTAGTGAGAGATATTCGAGAAAGAAAATATTATATTTTAAAAAGTTCATACTTTTAAAATAATATATAGATCGATATATATATATATATATATAAGTGTTATATATATTTATAAAATTCTTTAAAGTGTTTGAAATTTTTTTTTCATAAATTTACATTATATTATAATTTAATGTAAATTACATAACTCAATTAATAATATAAATTATCAATAGATGTTTATGCAAATATGTAATTATTAAATAATTATATTTAAACCTATAAAAGTTATACTTAATTATATTTATTTAAAAGTTAAGTGTATATTACATTTAAATACATAGATTAAATGTATTAAATGACAAATATTTAATGATTATCATTTTATTTACGACACATAATCATCTTTAATTAAAAGTAAGAGCAATTATAAAAAAAGTTATGGATATGTTTAAGTATGTGTGTGTGTGTGTGTGTGTGTGTGTATATATATATATATATATATATATATATATATATATATACATGAAAAACTTTACTAATTTTAAAAGTTTTGAAAAGCAAAACCTCATATCTTTCCTAGAATATATGATCTCTCCTAGAATATATATATATATGAAAAACTTGACTAATTTTGAAAGTTTTGAAAAGCAAAACCTTAGATCTCTCCTAAAATTTTCAGCCAAGCATCCTTTCTTGCATTTGATTGGTGTAAATTATAGATCCTTCACAAAATTGAAAGTATGCATTCATTACCCATGTATTCTAGTATGATATCACTCATCCATGGTAAAAATTTATGTATATATGTGATGTATGCATTATTAACAATTTAAATATTTGTAAAAATACTTGAATGAACTAAGTTTATGTTTAATGTATGTTATTACACAAATCATTCCTTTCAACGATGAATTGCATAAAACTCTAAGTAATTGATATTTTAAAATAGCATGATTAGTATTTTTATTTTCACTTAGGTTTATTAAGTTTGTTTTACAAAATTTAAAATATATAAAATTAAAAATATATATTTACTTTTCTTACAACACATATTTTATAAAATTTATTGTTGATGTTAATTTTTGACCTAAATATCAATTTTTAAATTTTGTGATAAATTCTTCTTTATTTGAATGTTTTTCCCCCTCAAGTTTCTTCAATTTTTGGTTTACTACAAAAACACTAATCAATGGTGGGATCTCACAGCGACACCTCTCCAACACTTAAGTCATAAAATAATATATAAATTAAAGAATTAAGAAACATAGAGGAATGTTTTCAATAATATCTTTTAGAAAGAGAAAGAATTTTAGTTTGTGTAGACTTCTTCTGGGCATAGTCTTTTTTCCCTGTTCACTTCTTTCCTAATCTTTCAAAGTGGATAAATTTTGTCAGTAACTTTATGCAAGCAGTAACTCCTTTAAACCAACTCCCCTAGTCCTGTCTAAAAACCACTACTACATGTATTTTATACATTAATACATAATTTTCATTTTTTATAGAAGTGAAAATATTAAATTATATTTTATTAATATATTTTATTATTTATTTAACATTTAATTATTATAACAATACAAATGCAAAAGTATTGATTTTTACGTATTTTATATTTAAAAAATAAATAACTTACTACTAATATTCAGAATAGGAGGAAGAAAAAAAAAGAGATATTTCGTGTTCAAATATTTAGCTCTATTCATATTTGACACTAATTTAAATTTCAGATAACAAAAAAAAAAAAAAAAAAATTGATTCTTTAAATAATAGAATAAAAAAATAAAAAATTAATACAAAACCAAACTCATTCCATTATTCTTAAAATAAGGTGTCATTTTTTTATTTAATTAATTATCGGTTTTTTTTTTAACTTTTAATTTAAAATTTGAATTAAATTAGTAAAAAATGTCAATAAACCATGAATAAAAAAGAGTCATGTGTTATTATATCTGAAAAATTTTAATGGAGGCACTGAAACCCCCCACCCCATTGTCAGGCAAAAGATGCCGGATCGAATAACCGGATTCATCAAAGCGGGGAAGAGGAGGGTTTAAGTTAAGGCTAATTGCACAATTTTATCTAATCTTGTATAAAAAAGTACGTCATTCCCTTTAATTATTTTATGTTATGTGATTTTTTTAAAAAAAATTTAGATTTAAAGCTAAAAAAATTGAAAAATTCAGTTTTTCTTTACTGATTTGATTCAGTTGTCTTCTATAATTATGGATAATTACTACAATGATTGGAATACTTGAAAATGGACTATTTTGTGTCCATTCTCAGATCATGTCTTGAGAAACTACGATAAGTAGAATAATTGTTTTTTCCGGGATTTTATTTTCTGTTTACGATGGGGCTCATATCACAGTAATCAATAATCGCCTCGTGGATTCGAATTAAAATTTTAAATTGTAAAATATAATGTTGGTAATAATTTTTTTAACAAAAATAAATTTGTCTTAAAAAGGAAAGATATTAAAGGCGGGAGCCGTGTTCTCATGTTTGTATTGACTAGTAGTAACAGTAACGGACCATAGAAAACCCTTGCCTCTTGAAACCAAACCATAAAACCCTAACCACAGAGTGGAGAATCCTCTGCTGCTTCAATGGCGGGTCGTAGCCCAACCTCCACCGAATTCCCACCTCCCTCGTCACTTATAATCAATCCAACATCTGGAAATCAGTTTTTTGGTATTTCTTTCTGTTTTCTTTTCTCTTTCTTTCGTACTATATTTTTTTTTACCATTTCTTTCAGCGTCAGCTAAAGTCATTGAAGACGTGCGAACTTGTAATCGAAGTCCCGTTTGGTTCCCGAGAAAATCTCGGATAATGAAACACAATTTGCTAATGAGTTTTTTGGATTATGACAAAGCAAATGAGCTCTATTTTTCTTGCTTGTTTCACTTTTGTTCTGAAAACATGAATGTGAAATTGGATTGACTTTAACTGAAATTCCAGTAGTTTGCGTCGGTCATTAGCAAAAATCTGATGCAACACCAAATAATCAGTTGGATGTCAACAACAGATTAGTTTTCTTAAATCCTAAGGAGTTATGTTGGTCTTTAGTTTTGTTCTGATTTGAAGTTACTTTGTTGCGGTGGAAATGACATGTTAATATTGCTCTCTTATATGATTGTAAACCTGATCTCTCTCTCTCTCTCTCTCTCTCTCTCTCTCTCTCTGTACAAGATTTCTTAATTTTTCATGTTAGATGTTTAAAATGTAGAATTAGCATATGTGTGAATTGAAATAACTTTTCTTCTTGATGTATGCTGTGGGTGTAGTGTGGAGAGAGTTCTTGTGGGGAGGTATTGCTGGGGCTTTTGGGGAAGGTATGATGCATCCTGTAGATACAGTAAAGACAAGGATTCAAAGTCAAGCTATTCTTAGTGGAAGTCAGGTATAAAATGAAGATAATTTAGCTGCAATTATGATGTTATTGTCAATCTTATATTTAGAAAATTATTGTTGTGGTATTTAATGCTGGGATGTTCACCTAAAAGTGTGGCGTTTTATATGGTATATCTTTTTTCTCTTGCCAAGGCTTTTATTTTTGCACGTAACTTTTGTTTCTTAACACTTGCTGCCATTGTTCTATTACTGTCAGAACCAAAAGAGCATACTGCAGATGGTCCGAGCAGTTTGGGTTGCTGATGGACTAAGAGGTACATGATTGTCTATCTTTCTTATTTTTGTGATAGTTGTTACTCCATTTTTAACCTCTTACAAACTGGATTTTTGTGTCCAAGTTAGTTGTATATGTTGCGAACCTTCGTAAGATTTAGTATTTTGAGAAATTAAATTATTCATCGTATATATCTTTTGATTCTGAAATTATATAAATCAAATCTTAGACTTCAAACCATGATGTATAATTCTTCTTTTAGTTGTTGAAACAATTCACCATTTTGTCTTGACTAATTGTCTTTGTAGGCTTTTATAGAGGTGTAACTCCTGGTGTTACTGGTTCTCTTGCAACTGGAGCAACTTATTTTGGCTTCATAGAGTCCACCAAAAGGTGGATTGAAGAATCACATCCTAGTCTTGGGGGCCACTGGGCACATTTCATTGCTGGAGCTGTTGGTAAGCTGTTGTGGATTTTTCCTTTTTGTTTCAATTCATTACAATGACATTCAGATTTATTGCAAATATTCTGTGCGCACAGTTGTATTTAATGAATTGTCAAATGCTTGGTATCTAATATTGTAATTTTGTCACTCTATGAGCGGCAATCATGTGGAAGTTAGTTCTTTATCATTATAGTTATGTTTTAAGATACAGGACATAACCACTTCAGTTGGTAGGCTTACAGTCTGCTATTCTTTTTCCTAATTTGTTATTAAATTATCAAGATTCAATGTTAAATCTATGCTCACTTTTGAACCTGGATTTACTTCTATTCATTTTTCACATGTATGCTTGGTGTTGTCATTTCTCACACTACATTTATGCAAGTTATGGGTACAGAATGGTCTTGTGGTGTGATTACTTCTTTTCCAGCATTTGTGGTCTATTACTGCTTCATGGATGTTGTTAAAGCATTTCTCTTTCTGCATATGTATGGACATGCCATTATGAGTGAATTCATTCTTTCTCATGACTTATTTGTTTTGTTTTTTTTGGCCTCACCATAGGGACGCCCATTAAATGCCCATGGTTGATCATCCTAGTGCATATTCATATTAATACATGCTTATTGATTTTATAGTTGTTATGCTTCACAATAAGGAAGCCCTTTTAGCACACTGGATTAGCAATTTACAATATATGGACTTCACGAGCCACTGGTATGCCTCAGAAGACTCAAAATTTTCTTTTATCTTCTTCTCCATTCATTTCAGGGGACACTCTTGGTTCTTTTGTGTATGTCCCATGTGAAGTAATGAAGCAGCGCATGCAGGTTCAAGGCACAAAAAAATCTTGGAGTTCTGTTGTCATGAAAAACAATATCCCTGCAAAATCTGGTGTACAAATGTACGGTTATTACACAGGAATGTATCAAGCTGGCTGCTCAATATGGATGGAGCAGGGGCTAAGTGGACTATATGCTGGGTAAAAGTCAAAATAATACCTCTAGATTCTTTGAATGCGGCTAATTGATTGATGTGATTTATTGAATTCTTGACAGTATAGTCACCATCTCTGTGTACAGGTTTCTGTCTGTATTGATGTGTATCTTTGTATGGTTAATGCTGTACTGCTGACAGCTTGTGAAAAGATTTTACCATTACCAGTTTCGTGCAAATGCATTTTTTTTTCCTGCTGTAATGTATGTTAATGAATAGTTAGACATTCCAAACACACTTTTGCCAATTAGCTCTGTGTCTTTAATAGCATGTATGGGCCTCTGATAGAAATGTCTCAAGGATTGTTGGCCTGGTTGTAGGTTGGGACCCAGCTGATCATAACTTTCTCTCTTGGTTGCTTTGGCAGATATTGGTCTACACTTGCTAGGGATGTACCATTTGCCGGTCTCATGGTATGTATATTTTTGTTTCTTAATAATTATACTCTGAACTTGACGATGCATCCCAGTGATTTTTAAATGATATACTTTTAAAGTAGCCTATTTGTAGAAATGGAATGTGAATTTATTAACACATTGTTGCTTGTTTAAACATGCCTACAATGGAAAATGTTTGTCAAACCATGTAAATGCTGCAATAATTGAAATAGGAAATAATAGATTTAGTCTTATTAGAGTAGGATTTCTAGTTAAGAGTTTTATTGGTGTTTCTAATTTATTTTGGTTTCTCATTTGATCCTATATAATGACATGCTTTATGTACTTATTATCATTCACAATCAATACGAGTCTTTATTTTCTTTGACATGTTATTAGCCTAGTTGAAGTTTCTCCTTCTTGTTTCATTTTTTTATTCTCCATTCAGCATGTGCACCATGTTTGGGGGGTGCACTTGTCGCCTCTGTCTCTGCCCTAGGATTCTTGTAATCTAGTGTTTTTCTTTTCTGCCCTAATTGCTGCTTTACTCTAGCCTTTTTGTTTTCATGAATTTATGATTTGTCCTGTGGTTCTTGACTGTAAAAGACCAAGTTCAACCATTATTCGCTTCAGCTGGCTTTGAAAGATCATAAAACCCCAGCCATGGATCTGGGCACTCAGCTATTTGTGAAAGATCACAATACTGCAGCTGTGGATTTTTGCACTCACAATTTGTTGGAGTTTTATGTTTAATTTCAATAAGACCACATCTATTCAATTTCAGTGAGCACAAACAGATTTTAATTTAAAATTTCATAATCTAAGTCCTCTGTGATATCCTTATCCTTATCCATAAATTTTGTCATCTAGATAGCCAGGTTTTCTTAAACCTTTCTACTACCAAGATTTCTTGAAAACTCTCTACTCAGGTTTTCTTAAGTCTCGCTGGTATTTAAGGCTTTTTAAGCATCTTTGGCTTTTTTTGGTCCTCTCTTAGTTAGGCTTTAAATCTCAAGCCTTTTGGGCTAATTGGTTTCATTCTTTCATTCTCAGGCTCTTTTGGGTCTCATGATTTATTTCTCTGGCTCTTTTGTGCTCCTCTGGTTTCAATCTTAGGCTTTTCTAATCCTCTCGAATTTTTGTTCACCATTAGGCTTTCCTAAGCCTCTTGGATTATGGTCGATCCCAAGTTTACAACCTCAAGAAGGGGTCTCTTTGCACTCGGATTTGCAACCTCTAGAAGGTTTTTTTCGATTTTCTTCGTAACCACATTGGGATTCTCAATTTTACAAGCTCAAGCTTTGCTTTGACTTTAACCTTTGCCTCTACAATGCCATCTTGAATTTGAAGGTCAGTATAATAATTGAAATAGGAAACATTAACTTCTCTTATTATTATGTGTAGTCTTATTGAAGTAGGATTTCTTGTTAGAATAGTATTAGGGTTCTGGTTTATTTAGTTTTTCTGTACGTGTCCTTACTATCATTCACTATCAATACAAGTCTTTAATTTCTCTAAAAGAATCTTGCTAGATTTGCGAGACTAGTGTTTCTGACCTTCCTTTCTCTGGGTTGATGTCACTTGTTAGATACTCCTGTGAAAACTGAAATTCCTCTTTGGCCACCTAGCATATGTTCTCTTTTTTCTATCTGCATCCATAGCTCAAGTATTGGAGGAACACTCATCATGTGGGTGTGATTAGAATGGTAAACAGGATCCTGAAGTGGTACTAAGGCATATTACTTCTTTGCTAACAGCTTCTCTCCCTACTTTTTATCAGAATTTTGATCTTTGACATATCATAAGGACATTGAACAAATTGTTCTGTGCTCAAAGTCATTTCACCTTTAATTGCCTTAATATAGTCTCTCTTAGACAAATGTTGGGAACTTGTTTCTCCGTTGTACTCTCAATATTGTGGTTTAAAGTTACTTTTCTGTTTGCACGCTGCAGGTTATGTTTTATGAAGCCCTTAAAGATCTCACCCAGTATGGAAAGGAAAGATGGATTCCCAGTTTAGATCTCTATGTTAATAATTCTGTTGAGGGACTTGTGTTAGGAGGATTAGCTGGTGGTATGTACATTGCTTCTATTTCATCCTAAATTGTAGTTTTCTGAATTGTCAATGATTGAATCCAGAGATAAATGTTTCCTGGATATTGGTCAATTGTTCTCTAAATATTTTACAGGTTTTAGTGCGTATCTTACCACTCCCTTGGATGTCATCAAAACAAGGATGCAAGTACAGGGATCCACCCTAAGGTATCACTCTCTTCATCTTCATGTATTTGATGTATGTGCTACCATATATATAGACACAAACATACTCCTATACATGTCTCTATCGCTATGACTGATTTGTGTCTCTATAGACACAAATATGTGCTAGTATTAAATGTATGATATATTCTAAGAAAGCAAACTGTGTTTAGAGTATATTCAAAATTTAACAGTTTTTCCTAGGAGTTTGTTTTTGTCTACAACCAGTCAATGGCAGAGAATGTAATGGATATGGGTTTTGTAATGTTCACCTAAACTTTTAGGTACAATGGCTGGTTGGATGCGATTCACAAGATATGGAAAACTGAAGGAGTGAAGGGAATGTTTAGAGGAAGTATCCCCAGGATTACATGGTATATTCCGGCCTCTGCCCTCACCTTCATGGCTGTGGAATTCCTAAGAGACCATTTCAATGAAAAATTAGATATTCATGATACCCATGAAACTGCAAGTGTGTCCATAGAGAAAAAAGGATCTATACAAGAGATAGCATAGGATGAATGCCATTCTTGACTCCATTGTAAATCCTTGACAAAGCTACTCAGCATTGGAGGCAACATAATTCGAACTGATATGTTACATTGATAAATTTGTCACAGGCATAGAAATTGGAATGGTAGTAATGAAATTTTGCCATGGTTAAATGTTGTTATATTCAATTTTTAAGGCCACTGGCTGTAATTTTTTGTCTACCTGAATTTCAACAAATGTGTTTTTTTTTTTTTTTAACCAAGAGCTAAGCATCCGGTTCTATTAAAATTTTACTGTCAGTTAAAAGCATGGCAGTTGTAATGCATATGCAGAGAAAATGAGCGTGTTCACAGTTAAGCAGATAAAGAGAGAGAGAAAGAAAGAGGTGATGAGAAACTATTTCTGGAAGTAAATTTTAGTAGACTTGCTGCTAAAAAAGGCATCTCCATTGACGTTCATCTATCTAGATGTCAGATGAGATATATCATCCAAAATTTGGAACTTGTCAAATATTTCTTGGAGGAAAAGCATATTTGAGCAAGCAACTTTTGTGAGCTAAATATAGATTGAAGGATATGAAATTTAAATACAGGGATAGGATATAAGAGGCAGGGACGTTGGAATCTTCTTTCATTTTTTTTAAATTATTATTTAAAAAAAAAAAAAACAATACAGGGCTCATATTCATAGAGCAAAAAGGCTACATTCAACGGATAAGAACAAGAAAAGAAAATAGCAACTAAAGTTGGAGAAACATGGATTCTTTCCTAAGACTTGCTAAAAAAAAAAAAAAAAAACCAACCAACACATGCACAGGTAATAACAAATTCCTGCATGGTAGAGTAGGACGGACAAATTAAGCACGTGTAAAAATAGACATTATTGACTTTATTTAATAATTTTTTTTTAAAAAAAAAAAGAAAGAAAGAAAGAAACACCCATCCATCTAGAAATTGAACGCTATAGTTTTGAATGTGAAATGCACGGGGCCTATAATGAAATTCTTCATAGAATCTTCTTTCTAACTTTTATGTAGCGCGGTAGAGATATACTTTAGGTGCCCAACACCTCATTCTATTATCTTAATCCATGAGTGTTAAAAAAACATATTCTTTTTTTGCTTTTTAATTGCGTGAGGTAAGTACAAAAACTAATCATATACTTACTTATTGTCCATAAAGAAAAAGGTGTTGAGAGATTCTCTCAAGAAATATATAAAGCCATATAACATCGAAGCTACTCAAAATGGTGGATATCTATGTTGCTTGTAGCATTTGTTATAGTGTGACCTTCTTTGCCATAATGATCCCAACGAGGTTGTGGATGATTTTTCTGTCCTTCTCGACTTTGAACTTGGCCAAAAATCTAGGTCTATTCTTTTTTTGGGTTACTGGTCTGTGTTGTTGTTGATGCTCTAATCCTAACCAACAAGAACTCAAGAATACAAAAGTAAGAATTCAGAAGATAATCCAAGATCAAAACTGGGTAGTATGAGTACTAAACGAAGTAACCAAGAACATAGCAAGAGTTTTAAGAGAACACTTCTCTTTCTCTTTTGTGAGAGTGCATTACAAGCTACCATGAAATCTGATATAATGCCTACCTTTTAAAGCTTCCAAGGACTAGAACAAAGCACAGCGTTTTTGGAAACCATCCTTAACAACTATAATAGTTTAACATATTTAACTAACTTCAATGCCAACTCATTAATCTTTAACTAATTTTGAAATAGCTCAACTTGTAACCAACTACTTTTTTTTTAAAAAAAAACAAGTTCAAAAGTTGAATCACAATTACAGTTGTGGCCAAGGCCAAAGCTTCATGGAGATTAGATGTTCAAATCAAAAGCCATCTCTGTTTCTCTTTTTGGAAGAGTAAATAGTAGATTTTATTAACTAGTGAGAGAGGTTCTCTTAATAGAATTTGATTATTGACTATAGCTCTCATGGAGTTCTTCCATGAATTGCATGGCATGCTCTTGATTACGCAAATCTATTACAATCTTTACAGCCCCACATGAAATTTAGGAATAAAGGTGTGAGAAGCTAACTCATCCCATAATTTTCAGTTAGTATAATGTGTAATGAACAAAATATCCTTTTGGACACGGTCTGAGATGAATTTCTTTACCTCATAGATCTTTGTGCTATTTTGTTTAGAGAACGTTCCAACAACTCCTTCCAAATTTCTTATGTTGAATCATCATAGATAATACTATCAATATGTTCTAGCACAAGTGAATGAATAACCCATGAAATGACCATGTCTTTCACATGGACCAACTATCAATTAGATTGTCCGTGACATGGAGCATGGGAGGATTTGAAAAAGATCAAAAAAAAATCTTAGATTTAGGCACCACCATTTCGATTTTGGCAAATCTGAAGAAGTATCAATTGTTTGGGTTTGAGCTATGTCGCTCTAGTTCAATGTGTTTTTGGCAAGGTATGTCATAGCTTCAGAGATTTAGTCAAATTGATGCCATGCTTTGATACCATAACAAAATAAAAATAGAATAATATAGAAGATTGAATCTTCTTAATTTTTTTAAAGATACAGAGCTGTAGATATACAATTGCCGATAGACTAGAATGGAAATTGAAAACTCATTGTTTTACATACGGTGATAAACAGGATGCAAATTAAGGAGATGAACGAGCCATAATTTAAGAATAGATTGATGTTATGATTCTCTACTCGTTTGCTTGTCAGTACATAATTGCCTAACACAAATTTTGTACTCCAGTGATAACAAAAAATTGTGGATCACAACAAATTGGACTAAGACGCATCGTCGCTCTTATTATAAGAATGGAAGTTAGGTCCAGCATTCCTTAAAATTTATATGCAATTGGACCTTACATGGAATCTTCTCCAACCTTCCACACCACGACATTCAAACCCCAACAGGTGGTTTGGTCCATTATTATGCATTTACCTTTAGAAAAAAACAATGTTGTTATAGACTAAGTTTAGACTTATGATAAAATTTTGAACATCAACTACATAGAAATATTCTTCACTAGAGATTAAGAATTCTTCGCCCGTCATTATTTGTTATAAGTTTTCATGTATTTATTTTACACACACACACTTGTGTATTATTGTTTTAAATTCTTTTGATACGGTATTTTTTATCCTCTTTTTTTTTTTTTTTTTTACCTATGAATTTTTTTGTTTCTCTATTTTTTTTTTCTTCTTTTTATGAGTTTTATTTGTTTTTTAATGCATTAAATTATTTATATATATTATTTTTTTATTTAATCGAGTTGTATGAATTGAAAAAATTTTATCTAATCCAATCCGATTTAATTTACACTAATATTTTAACACAATTCATCACAACTTAGATTAAAATTTTCAGTCCATTTAGTTAAATTATAAGAACCGGAGAAATTCTACTCAACCCAATTGAATCCAAGTCATATTAAATTTTAACCCAATCCAACGCAAGCAAATCAAACTTTACAGTTCAATTTGATTTTAGAGTTTCTTTTTCTTTCTTTTTTTTTAATTTGAACGATAATTTTCATTAAACTAGAGCACTAACAAATGAAAATGCCAGTTTTTTTCGTAGGTTGGTTTGGAGGCCTAACCTGGCCCGTTTGGATCGCAAAACATAGCCAGATTTGCATCCGTTTTTATATGATTCTCGCCCTCAATCCATTACTTGTTATGAAATAAAATATTTTTAGACTTACAAATATTTTAATCCAGAAACTTTTGTTAAAGCCAACCTGTTCAACCTGAGAAATAAGACCACGTTTGACCCGTTTACAAAAATAAATCAAGGACGGAGATGGCAATTTTTGACTAATGAATTTTGATTGCTTCTTATTTAAAAGGTGTCTTTTATAGACAAAAATCGTAGTTTGTACTTACCTAAGACAGAAAGAAAAACTAACTAATTAAATAGACTTATAAATGAACTCAAACACTCCAAGGAAAGCTGACTAATTAGATAGACTTATAAATGAACTCAAACACTCTTAAATATTACTATTTTACTTGCTAAAAAATCGAGTTTAGATTTGGCTAAACTTTTCTAGAGTTTGAATCATGCACATTCATCTTTGCTGGATATGTAGACTAGATTCAATGGGTATTCACGAATTTACTTGGGTCCAAACTTCTTGAATTAGCCCGTTAAGTGCATCTTTGAACTTCTTTACTTGTGCTCTCGTAACTGGGCTAATTGAATTAGTCCGTTAACTGTGCTCTCGTTAAGTGTTATAATAATCCTCCACGCTCCGGTTGCCTTGCGTAACGCTTTGCAATTTTTGATACAACTCTCTGTAATAATAGCTTGGAACAAACTATTTTCTCATCACATTTTCATCTCCTCCCATGTTTCTATTAGACGTTTTCTATTTCTTCTCCTACTTAAAATCGATTGGTCCCACCAAACAATAGCATAATCAAAAAATTCAATGACTGCAAGTTTTACCTTCTTCATCTCAGAGTAGTTATGGCAATCAAAAACTAGCTCCATCTTCTTTTCCCACTTAAGATAAGCCTCGGGATCATTCTTGCCTTGAAATGAAGGCACCTTCATCTTAATGCTGCCCAAATTATTATCGTCCCGATTCCAATATTTTCTAACACATTCAACCCTCCTATTACTGCCTACCGAGTGTCTATCTTTTTCCTCAAAACTGTCGTCATTATATTCCTCAAAATCTTCTACTGTACACTGCTGTTGAGCTCTTTCCCTCCGATTCCTCCGATTGGCATTTTCTAATCTATCCAACCGTTCACTTATTTGCTCTAGCTCCAACTTCATCATCCGTCTCATCTCTCCCACAAAAACTTCCATATATAGCTTTGAATTCATCCCTGTTTGTGCTTCCTCGTGGTTGTGTTGTGACATGATTTCTGCAGGAGATAAGTTATAAAAAAGAACCTCACAATTATCTCATTTACGTGTTTACACTCAAGAATATGAATTCCTCTGCACTCGTGTTTCACTCAAAAAATTTGCGGCTTTTATCCCTCTAATGCACTCATCACTCTTGCCTTTTTCCACTCAATAATTCTCTTTTGGTTCTTTTCAAACTAACAAACAATAACAAAAAATTTCTTCAAATAATTCTTCAAGACTTACTACGGCAAAATAAAGGCTGAAAATAAGGTCGTGTCACGGATTTTAAAGGTTTTAATTTTGCACAGAGTATTTTAATTTTATACCCACTAATTTAGAAATTGAGAATCACAAGAAAAATCTTAAAATTTGATACACAAATATTAAGGTGTTGATGATAAAGTGAAATATGAAATTTTGGTTTTTTTTTCTTTCTTTTTTTTTTCTTCTCTTTTTTTTCTCTTTTTTTTTTCTTTCTTTGTTTTTTTATATCAAGAATTGCCAAAAAAAAAAAATGACAGATTACGAAATGAATAACAAAAAGGATAGGCAAACCTGACGCTAGAATAACCTTTGCTCAGATATCAAATGATACGAACCTCGCTAAGAATAATGAGACTCGAACTCAACAAGAAACTCGAGATCGTTCTACGATCAGATTTGAATAAAACATCGACCCGTTGTTTATAAAGAAACAAGAACATTGGTATAATGTAGACGCCATAAATGGTGATGGAAGTCCGTTCGATAAGTCAATAATGAATGCCATAAGAATAATTATTGATAAGTTCGAATAGTTCTTCAAAGAACCAAAGAAAAAATAACTCTCAATTTTTGACTAATGAATTCTGATTGCTTCTTATTCAAAAACTACTTTTTATAGGCAAAAATCGTAGCTTGTACTTACTTAAGACAGAAAGAAAAGCTAATTAATTAAATAGACTTATAAATGAACTTAAACACTCCAAGGAAAGCAGACTAATTAGATAGACTTATAAATGAAAAAAAATACTCCTAAACATTCCTATTTTACTTGCTAAAAAATTGAGTTTAAATTTGACTAAACTTTTCTAGAGTCTGAATCATGTATATCCATCTTTGCTGGATATGTGGACTAGACTCAATGAGTCTCCACGAATTTACTTGGGTCCAAACTTCTTGAATTAGCCCGTTAAGTGCATCTTTGAACTTTTTTACTTGTACTCTCCTAATTGGGCTAATCGAAACTTAAATTGAATTTTTTGAAGTTGTGCCATGATTTGTATCAGAACCTCATTACCTTACCACAATATGTATACAACATCTATATTACATACACACATATATATCTTTCTATACCATATGCATGCATAAACATGACATGATCAAAGGCTAACCCATGTAATATCTATTTAATGGTCCCAACCTCAAGTGTCAAAACTGTATACTGCAAAAATCTTATGTGACGTTGAATAAAAAAGAAAAATAAAAAAAGGAATGAGTTTACGGCTCAATAAGTGGATATAATTTATAAGAAAATACATTTTCATAAATAATTATAAAATTTCATAAACTTATGCATAAATTAAGTATCAATCACATGCTAAAAAAATTTTACAGTATAATTAATTCAATTTATAGCATAATTATGAAAAATAAAATGGGTGATTTTGCTCATCCCTTACTTTTTTTCTCCTGGTAGACTTTAGGGTAACTTGAAAAATGAAGAGTGAGATTTGAGTTCTTGAGAACTCTAAAATACATTGAGTAAGTTTTTCAAAAGTATGTTTATTAGAGTTAGCTTGAACTTGTATTTTTAATTATTAGACTACCAACTATTAATGATGCATGCTTTCATTTGGACTATTTATTTTGTATTTATTTGTTTAAAAATAATATATTTTTACATTTTTATGTAGAATTTACAATAAATTTTATGTAATTTTATATTTTATATATTTGAAACCCGGTGCATATTCTAAATTTATTATTATTAGAACATGGTTTATTTTAAAATTCATTTTATACTTGAAATTCACTAACCTTGTTTTAGGACGTGACAAAATCTCCTAGTTATAAAATAAGGTTAGTAGTTAGGGACTTTACACAAAAGGAAACAATGGATTATAATGAGATATTCTCTCCTATGGTGAAGTATAGCTCTATCATAACTCTTTTGATCATGTTTGTTATCCTTGAACTAGAGTTTGATCAAATAAATGGTGAACTTAAAGCACAAATTTTAAGGTTACAACCTCAAAGTTTTGAAATTTTAAATAAAGAAGATCATGTGCTTGTTAGAAAGGTTATTCTATAGCTCAAAAATAATTTATTGGATAATGTTATTGTATGTAATTTTGATCAATTCATAGCAAGACATGATTTCTTAAGAAGTATATATGATAATTGTGTCTACTATCAAAATATGGAAAAAGGTGGAGAAATTTATCTTTTATTATGTGCAAGACATACTTGTAGTATGCAAAGTAAAACATGAGGTTAATAGACTAGCTTACTAAATATTGAATTTGAAATAAAGGATTTGGGTTATGCAAGTAATAATTTAGGATAGAAATTCACAGAAGTAGAAAGGCTAACACCCTAATTTTGTCACAAAAAAGATATATAAGAAAAGTGTTAAGTAGGTTTAAAATAATAAATGCTAAGATTGTACAAACTCCTTTGGCAAGACATTTCAAGTTGTCAATTTTTTTAATCTTTAGAATCTAGAAAAGACAAAAGGGATATGGCTAAAATACCTTGGGCACATGCTATAAGATGACTAATGTATACAATAATGTATGCTTGGTTAGGCATAGTTTATGCTGTCAGTGTGGTTAACAGGTTTATGGCAAATTTAAGCAAAGTGCACTAATTTGTAGTAAAATAATTTTAAGGTACCTAAATGGTACATTTAATGATGGATTAGTGTACAAGAAAGTCGAAAATAAAGTGGTGAAAGTAATGAGATATGTTGAATCTAAATTGCTTAAGAATTATTAAGAGAAGGACAAGTACGAATTATCTCTGCACATTATGCAACTATCTTATAAGCTGGAAAACAAATTTGCATCCAATTGAGGTTTTATCCTCAATTAAAGTAGAGTTTATTATTTCATCGAATGTTGCAATAGAGGTTTTATGGTTTAGAAGAATTGTCAATGAGCTCTAGTTATTCAAGAGAGCTATGATAGTGTATTGTGATAATCACAGTACAATTTACTTAATCGAAAATTAAGTTTTACAAGAAAGAACCAAGTATGTTGATGTAAGACATTACTTTATCAAAGATGAAGTTGCCAAGAGGTATGTCATGTGATATCCAAGCCTAAGCTTTTTCTTTAAACCCACATGTCAAAATAAGTCCATTATTTTTTTGTCCATGTATTTTAGCCCATGCACTTACATAATTAAGCATATATAAATAAAAAATTTCTAATTAAATCTAGAATTAAAAAGAAAAAACTAGAGGAACTAAGAAGAAAGAGGGGAAAGAAGAAGAAAAAGAAAGAAGGAGAAAAAGAGAAAAAAGAAAGGAAGAAGAAGTATTAAAGGTTGAAGAGAAAAATAGAGATAAGAAATTTGGAACAAGAAAAGGAAGAAATTTTCACATGAATTTCTCTTTACGTTTTGTTTTTGAAAGAAAACATTTATGCTTTAGTGAGAGAAAGTGATAAAATTAGATAAAATATTTGATTTTTTTTTTGGTAAGTTAGAAGTTAGAAATTCAATCGTTGTAAGTTATTGAATTCATAATCAATAGGTATTTTATATTGAATTTGATAGTTTCACTAGAAAATTTTTTAAAAATCGTTAGAAAATTAAATGAAAATAGTTGAAATTTTTAATTGAGAGTGAAAATATAAAATTTGTAAAATTTTATTTTATTATGTAAATTAGAAGTACTTATTTGCTTTTATAAAAAAAAAAATTGGATTATAATAAAATTTGTTATATTTTGAGTTCAAATTGTAAAATACGAAAAAAACTTTAGTTTTAAGTTAGGAATTAATTTATATTTTAACATCAGTTAAATAAATTATAAATTTATTTTAGTAATTATACATTTATTTTATAAAATGATATTAGGTGGTAATAGTAAAAAAGAGACATACAAATGGAGTCATAGTAAAGTTGACTTTATTTTGGTTCAGGTAGATAATTTATACATAATTGAGTATTTTAGTGTTTTAAAAACTAAAAATCAAGATTTTACAAGTAATTGTTATTATAAATATAAAATAAATTTATTCAAAGCATATAGGGCTTTTATTTTGAAATAAATATTGAAAAATAAAGCATACTTATATTTTAAAATGTTAATATTTTATTTCGAAAGTAGTATTTTGGTAATTAATATTCAAATAGTATGTTACTATGTTGTTATATTTTGTATAATTTTTCAAAGGACTTAACCATTGTATTATAATTAATTTTACTTTCAGTGTTTATGAAATATTATTGAAATGATATAAATAAATTATTTTGTTATTAATACGTGTGCCTAGATTATAAAATAGTATAAAATATTTTGTTTAATACCAATAACTATAGACGTGATTTCAATCCCACAATAAAAATTCATAAATTTAAAATTATAGACGACAATCTCTAGGTACAAAACTTCAAAAGTATGAAAGGTATACATTTCTTAAATAGCAGTTTTCTAAAATAGTACTTCAAAACTATGCATCGTATATAATAATAACTAGACTTTATTATTATTTCATTATAGTTATTATTATTTTATACTTATTTATGAAAAAAATAATTAAAAAAACTTGACAATTAATTTTTTTAAATCTCTTTTATATTGAATTATTTACTGAATTTTGGCTCATAACCTGCTTTTCATGTTTTTCTTTTAGACAGCTATAGTTTAAGTGGATATGAAAGCAATCTTACACTTTAACTACATATATTTTGCAAGAAATCAAAAAATATTTTGATGTATATATTGTACGTAAAAAAGGTTAGAATATAATAGTTTGATATTTCTAGTATATGATAATACTTAGTTGTAATTATACTAGATATTGTATATATTTAGTAAGAATAATATATTAAATTTTGATATTCTGGGCGCTAAAGGCTCCATTTTTTATGAACTTATTATTACAATAACTTAGAGTTTCATAAATGATATTAGAGTTTTATAAATGATATTAGAAGTGTTACGGAAGTTTAAATTTTGCAGGCTTAAAATTTGATAGTATTCATGGTACAGAAAAACCTCTATTAAAAAATTTTTAAAACAACATTATAATCAAACCAAAACATATATACAATAAAAAAATAAAAATAAAAATTTTGTTTGCTTATAAGGATTTATATAAAAAAATTTATTATTATATACATATATATATATATATATAATGTAATTAAATTTGGTCATACTTCTATATTAAGTGATTTGTCAAATTATAAATACATATTAAATACCTCTATATCTTTACGGTATTTATACAATTAAAAATTAATTTGAAGTGTTAACTCCTATGTTTGGGATATCGATTGTTTTCTATATTTTTCTTTTCTAAAACAAAAACAAGTAAAAGTAAAACTCTATCTATACTTTAAAAAATATAAAATATGATGTATTTTTAATACTATTCTAGAGTTTTGTTGAGACCTAAATTATTGGATTGAGATTTTTTATTTTAAAACTCAATCTATCCAGTAAAATATATAATAACAAATTTCGTTCAATTTTTATATTATAAACTTAGTCAATTCCAATACTTAAATAGCTTAACGAGTCCTTCACAAATTTAGAATTCCACAACCCCCCCCCCCCCCCCACACACACACATTTTTATGAATTAATGTTACTATTATTCTTGATTTTAATGTACGACCTAATAAGTTTTCATAACGTTGATAGTAATACTAAAATCTAATTTTATTGTCACAAGTAGTAAGTGATATTTAATAACATATCACAATTACTCAAATGATGAGAATATCAGTGGTTTAACATTACCTTATTCATAATCAATATACCACCATATAATTTAATTTCTTTATTGTAGATGTCTCGATTAAACATAATGTATGAAATGTGTTGCTCTCGTATAGTTTAATTTTATATATTTTTTATATCTTGAATAAATTTATTCTAACAAACAAAAACATACTTACTCTAATAAATAAATTAATATAACATATTTACTTATTTCAGCACACCACGTATTTTTATAGTTTTATTCAATCAAAAAGTCTAAAATATCATTCCTATTATATAGAAGTGATAAATCCTATCTTGATAACACACATTATTCTACACGAGTTATGATATATTTAACTATTATCTTTATAGTTTATTTTATTATAGATAATGTTTAAAAATATTAAAATATGTCATTCTAAATATTGAAAACTATAATGATCTGAAGTCTAAAAATTATATATACTATTATCATTATAAGAATTATTTACAAGTTATATAATGGTTCATATAGCGTTTTTATTGTGGGTCAATCCAGTATATTAATTTACTAACTTATACTCATGTGTTGACTTAATATCTCATATCATGATATATAATATGTTGTTATTAATCAACAACATACATTATTATTATCCTATTTATAATAATTCTAGACTAGGAATATTTAAAACTAGTTTTCAACTAATTGAATATATTATTTTAAGGGTATTATTATATTTATTAAACACACAAATATGTAATAATGAAATAATAAATTATATATAAATTGACAATGTGATGATACATAAGAAATAAATATGTTAAATATATATATAAAAATATTATTAAATTTAGAATATATACCAAGACACATATATTTAATTTTTAAATTATTTTATAAAATATTAAATTACGTACCTTAGTTTTAGAGGCGTGATATGTCCAGCTAAAAAAGATACTCTCATGTAATAATCTATTTGATATAATAACTAAAGTGTGCCTATGGCAAAGTTCAAGTTATTTTTGAACTTAGTTGGTATTGAAGGTTAATATCAAAACAAGATGGCTATTTGTTATAATAACTAAAGTGTTGCCCGTCATTATTTGTTAGAAGTTTTCATGTATTTATTTTACACACACACACTTGTGTATTATTGTTTTAAATTCTTTTGATACGTTATTTTTTATCCTCTTTTTTTTTTTTTTTTACCTATGAATTTTTTTGTTTCTCCATTTTTTTTCTTATTTTTATGAGTTTTATTTGTTTTTTAATGCATTAAATTATTTATATATATTATTTTTTTATTTAATCGAGTTGTATGAATTGAAAAAATTTTATCTAATCCAATCCGATTCAATTTACACTAATATTTTAACACAATCCATCACAACTTAGATCAAAATTTCCAGTCCATTTGGTTAAATTATAAGAACTGGAGAAATTCTACTCAACCCAATTGAATCCAAGTCATGTTAAATTTTAACCCAATACAACGCAAGCAAATCAAACTTTACAGTTCAATTTGATTTTAGAGTTTCTTTTTCTTTCTTTTTTTTTAATTTGAACGATAATTTTCATTAAACTAGAGCACTAACAAATGAAAATGCCAGTTTTTTTCGTAGGTTGGTTTGGAGGCCTAACCTGGCCCGTTTGGATCGCAAAACATAGCCAGATTTGCATCCGTTTTTATATGATTCTCGCCCTCAATCCATTACTTGTTATGAAATAAAATATTTTTAGACTTACAAATATTTTAATCCAGAAACTTTTGTGAAAGCCAACCTGTTCAACCTGAGAAATAAGACCACGTTTGACCCGTTTACAAAAATAAATCAAGGACGGAGATGGCAACCCCCATCCGTCTCCGCCCATTGCCCACACTACTACTAACAAATACATCAACAAATTCTTCTAGCATATTATCCAGCACACTTCAGAGTTTCAACAAGTTATAGCTAAATTTGCAATATCGCCAGCTGCTGAGTTACAAGCTCCTGGAATATAATACATCTCAAAACAATTCTTATCTCTAGTGAGTTCTCGTATCTCTGAAATTACCCACCAAACTTTTTTTTTTTTTATTTTCCTTATCATTCACAAGCCTAACAACTTTCCTTGTGTCCGACTCCATGATAATTTGGGTTCAGTTTAAATTGCGGGTTAAATAAGTTTTGGTTTTGCCCATGCCCTTGTAATCACAGTCGTTTATTTGAAGCCTCGTATATGTAATGTTTGGCCTCCTCTTCCGAGAGAACCTTCCTTTCTACCAGGCCTTTTATTAAGGTGTTGGCATATTCTTTGGCGGGGGTATTCAAAGGCAACACCCCAGATTTATATTTCTCAACATCCAAGAGTGAGCACCTGCAGTAAAACCACCGACTGACTTAAGTTAAAAAAAAAAAAAAAGACCTGGTCGATGAAATATGTATATAAAAGAAGTAAGCTGTTAAACATACGTCATTGTCAGCACAGGGATATCACGTTCCTTCCCCAGGTAAAGGACATTGTAATATTTGCCCTTCTGCATGCAAAATGAAAGCAGCTTAATAGTCGACAAAGGTTCAATAACTTGATTCATATTGCATGCAAGATTTTGAATATATTCACATATAGTGACAGACATTCTCTGGTTTGGGAATTCAAATTAAATCCAGAACCAAACTCGGACATCTAAATTTGTATTATATAATACCGAGACATACAAATTATGTTAAAATCTGGCAATCCGGGGCAAATAAATCTATATTGTTAAGAAAAATGGGAAAGAATTCATTGCAGAAGACATACCTTGAGTGCCCCCAAGGACATGGACTTCTCATTTGTGATAGAGTTCAAATCATTTATATCAAAAAAAGGGGAACTCATGTCATAACTGCTAAAATTTTCCTGAAGCAAAACATCATTGAACTGTTCTAGCCTGTTAAGGAAAAGGAAAAGGAAAAGAAAATGATCAGTAGGTGATCAAAAAAATTAGAAATCCAATTGCAATTACTCCTAGGAGATCATTGACACTTATTCTATAACAAATAATTCACATAAAGATGATCTCAAATAAAGTTCAAGAGAAACAATTTTGGGTAGAGATGGAAACAGAATTTGAGGAAACAACATACGTAATCCTATACAGCGACAAGTAAGCTTTATCCTGAATGTTAGATTCAGGGTTAAGAAAAGCCACCCCTCCAGGACCCCATGTATGAGAAGATTCACCACCAAAGAATAAACGGTGAGGGTAAGTTTTCCACGAAATCTCTTTCGGCAGGGTCCTGTCATTTGAACCAGGAAGAGACTTTCTCATACCTTCCACCTAAAAGTCAATATTTAGCTATTAAAAAACTAGAAAAATAGACAGCATAGCAATAAATTTACATAATGGCTGAACAAAGATGAAGGTAATGGCTAGAATAAAACCCATTAGAGACTATAAGAAAGTGATTGATAAGAATCACCCAACAGCAAACCAAAATGTCAGTCCATGTTGAATTAAATCCTTAATTTCCTCAAACAATGGTAAAATTAAACCTTGGCAGTGGTAAAACTAACTATCATCAGGTCATTTCTCCAATCTGCCACAACAAGGTTACATGTATTTTAAGAAGTATTAATTCAATAATTGAATAGTTTCTGAATTAACATTGTAAACATACTATGTAATTAAATACTTTCTCAATTATTGAATAGTATTAACATTGTTACTATTCTTTGCAGTACAAGTTCATGTTTTTCTGAGTGTAAACAAGCAGTGTGATTGCCATTTTTTCATCATCAATACAAAATATATAAAGAACAAGTTTAGCTTCAGACTCTTTTAAATTTTAACTAAACTAGCTGTCGTCATGCCAAATCTCCTCTCTGCCAACATAAGTTTACATATGTTCGTGCAAGTATTATCTCAATAACTGAATAATTTCTGAAAAAGAAAAAAGGACTTTAAAAGCATAGACATTGATTCAAGAAAACTGTAAGAACACCAAGAATTTCAAACTACCATGCCAGCTCTGATATTCCATCCTGCTTATTTTTGCAGAATGAAGCATGAGTATTTGATCTTAATGGAAGAACCAAAATAACAAAAGATTTAAAAGAGCATTAGTGTACAAATAATGTGTTTCCAGGCATCATTAATTTTCAAGTTTGGATACATCTTTGTAATTTTAGCTTGTTACCTGTCCACCTTCAATATAGCAGAAGAATCTCGGTTGCCACATATTCGATCCAAAACTAGCATACCAAATGACAACTTTTGAGAGTTCTGACCTCCAAGAGGTAGCACTGCTCACTTCAGCTGCATTCAATTTGAAGCCGATCAAATGAGTTAAAAACAGAGGCAAAAGTTTTCAGAATTGATATCTTATTACTTCAATTATTACCGTGACCATCTTCAACTTTAAGCTTCGAAAAGGGTTCTACCACATCCTGGAGAACTGACCAAAGCTTTTCTGACGCTATATCCTCATCTTCAGAATCAGAGCTTGAGATTGTATGCTGAAATGCAAATTAACTATTTCAACAGAATGTAAAGGTTAAAGCAGAAAGCATATTGTTCAAGCAGCATAAAATATTGGCTCTGCTTATGCACAGTGAATTAATTGAAACCACAAGCACCCATTCTTTCTCCAACATATGCATGATAGACAACAATAAATGCATCGTTTTAACTTCCATAAATAAAGGAATTCTCTCCCCGGAAATTCAAGAGCCACAGAAATGGAACTTGCCAAGTAAAAATTGACAATTTACAAAAAAATAATAATAATAAAAATCTACTGGTAACCCAAATGTAGGAGCTAAAAACATTAATAAAATGATGTGAAAATCAAATAAAAATGATAATAAGTAAATTAAAAAGAGTAAGGACAAAATGGTAATTACGCATAGAGATATTTGAACTATAAATAGGCAAAAGAAGAAGAAAGAGATGCAAAAACCCAAAAAAAAAAAAAAAAGCAAGGAAATATTCTATTGGAGAAGAAAGGATTTTCTAAGCTTTTCACACTCGCCAAACACTGAACCAAGCTAATCTGGAACATTGTAAGAACTGAGCTCTTGCACCAGAGTTTTCCATGATGATGACAAGGAAGTGAATTTGTAGAAAAAGAGAGAGGAGGTAGCCTTACCTGAGGAGGAGCTTTCAGACTAGTTAACGTTGTTGGTAGTTCATCTGCTAGTGTTGGCCAGAAAGCCCTTAATTTATGACGAACCTGGAAGACAAATAAAAAAATGCCTTAGTGAAAAAATATAACAAGTTATCACTGAGAAAGAAACAAGGTAACGAATTAATAGAGCACAGAAGATTGTAAAATATCTTATTTTTACCGCTTGTATTACACGCCATGTTGACTCAAATGGATAGGCCTCTGAAGATCCAGCAACAGGCTTGTCTTCCAGCAAAACTTTCATGCATGCAAGGATGGAATTTGATATAGAGTCTAGATTGTAGCCGCCTTCCAGTGCCAAGACAATCTGACCTTGAGCAAAATCCATCAACTGGAGAAAAGAAGAATACATAATGAGGAATGTGCTAAAATTTGAAAGTCACCCGTAATCCACAGCTTGCAAGAAAAAGTAAAAATAAAAAGCCAACATAATCCCAATATTAAATTATATATTATATCACCTATGACATCTATTCATGAAATTGCTACAAGCATGCTCAACAATGAAAAGTACAACTTTAAACATACCACAATTTGGGAAAAAAAAGAAAACAATGAAAGAAGATTAAATTAAATGCTAACCTTTCTCAACATAATTGAGTATCCATATGGAGTGACACAACAGCCCCCCAGAGAATCACCAGCGGCTGTTCTAAGCATGCATTGGAAATATTATAATCATAGAAACTTATCCAAGAAGAGCCACCACAAGCACTCACCATGTCACTCTAGAATTAAAAAAATAACTCTATTTGATGCTAAGAAAGCTACTTGATGTAAATTTACAACAGAAACAGTCTAAACAGAACTTGAAATATCTTGAGAAGAATTCTGAATGTCCTTTGAAAAAAACCCACCATATTTGGAAAAAAACCCACTGTATCTTAACATATTAAGAAAAGGGTCAGATTAACTTTCTTATTTTCAATAATTGATTTATTCATCTGCAACAAGAGTCTAGGAATTGATCCCCTTCACTCGCAACAGCCTTGGAGGAGGAAATAATTTAAATTTTGTTTGCGTGTTGAGTGGGGTAAGCTGTGTAAGCTAAAGAAGAGGAAGATATTAAACCTAAAAAAGGTGGAAATGATATTGAAACCATAATAAAATATTGCAATGAAACACATGCTAAGACAAACTCATGCCTGTAGCAGGCATGTCAATGCCGAATCTGACTTAAGCTTCTCTTCATCTCACAAGTAATTACAGGTAACCAGAAAATGACTTTGGTCAAGGTTCAATAACAAGAAAATCAATTATCTTTGCAAATAAATGATATTTTGAGTTCTTGTTGTTGTAATCACTACCTTCATAAAGCTTTCTTATCTATATTAACTATGGTAGGCCAACAAGGAAGGCTCTTTTCTTGAATTGCCAGTTATAACTACACTGACATCAAACATCTGGAAAAAAAAAGTACAATGGTCTGGAACTCTGGAAACCCCATGCATCTGTATATTGAGTTAGTATGTGTCATCAAGTGCCTCATTGTATCATCAACATACCCAATTAATTATCCTTAAAATTTTTCTTTAGCAAGTAAGATAATGAATATATATTGCCAGATAGTTTTACATATTATACACGGAGTGAAAATCAGAGATATTGTATTAGAGCCCCACAATAAATAAATAAATAAAGCTTCAAACCTGCATCGAATCCAGCAGATATTATAATTATGTCAGGTTGAAATTCCTTGGCAACAGGAAGCAAAATATGGTCCCAAACTGCAAGATAGTCTGCATCACCGCACCTCCCATTCTCCCAAGGGACATTAATGTTGTATCCCGCACCAGGTCCTTCACCAGTCATAGTATAGAAACCATCATCGTTTGCTGGATAAAAAGCGCCAAACTCATGCCTGCGTAAAAGGGCAACTACATATGTTCAATATGTCTGGTCACTGTGTATAACTCATCCTATGTGACAGAATATTTAACAGAAGAGTTAGAGGCTAAACCCTGTGAGCAACAAAACAATATACTACCAGCATAATTCTTGAGAAACACAAATAACTACTTCATATAAATGTTTCTAGAAAACAAAATCTAAAGGATAATAGAAACCATGAACCACTCTGTCAAAGAATCTATCATGAACCTTCAGGAATACAATATCAAATTTAGTAACTTGACAATGATAAAGCAAGAAATAATATGACTCAACGTTCTTATGTACCTATGAACAGAGAAGAATAGGACACGAGGGTCCTCCCAGAACATCTTTTGAGTGCCGTTACCATGGTGAACATCCCAATCAACAATCAAAATTTTGTTGATTCCCAGTGCTGGCTGTAGTATGCATAGCAATAAATAGAGGGTTAAGCCACAACTAACTGAATGAGAAAAACCGAGGTAAACTTTGAAAAGCATATCGCTTGCTTTACATACAGAGGACTTATAGGAGTCCATGAATAATAGAAAAGGGAAAGAAGAAAGAAACAGGCTCTCACTCCTTCATTTAGCAGAAAACTTGCTGCAATAGCCACATTGTTGTATAGACAAAATCCCATAGCTTCGTTTTGCTCAGCATGATGGCCAGGAGGCCTCACAATAGCAAAAGCAGAATTCAACTCTCCTTTGGCAACTCTCTCAGCAACCTATTGAAGAAAAGAAAAATATAACTCTATTTTAACTCTTAAGAACAATTTAACAGTTAAACTCAAACCCATATAGACAATGACTCGATAGGGCAGAAACAGCTTCACGCATACAGGATTGTTAGATTGTCATACAGTTGTATATAGTAGGCCAAATTTAGAATTAAACAAGACACTTAAATAAAATTAGAAATGTATGACGAAGAGCACATTCAGTATTGCTTTTCAATTAGTGTTTTCATAAAACAAAAATCAAAATCAAAATGGTTTTTATTTTTCCATTTTTTATGTTCTCCAAAACAATATTGTAAAAACTATATTTAACATTTTTGTCTTAAACATTTCAGACAAACAAAATTAATTTATGAACTCAAATTATTAACTATTGCATGATACTTAGAATATACAGTCATTGAATTCAGTTCTTCAAAATATTTTTACTACAAATAAGCAATTTACGCTTCTTATTTTTATAACACAAATTTTACAAAATGTTACCGAAGGCATTCTTGAACATCAAAAGATAGTTTTCTATTTAAAATATTTATTTTATATAGTTTTCTATTTAAAATATTTATTTTATACTGTTAAAAAATTCAAGCAAAAGACAATAAAATAGTATAGTATATGACTGTAGCATCCAGTAATACATTACTCTTAATAACTAATTGTAATAGTAATAAACACTAAACTGGTTTGTATATTGTTTTTCAAATACAAGGAAAACAACTGGAAATTAATTTCTAGTTTATAGTTAAAAAGTGCAAAATTTATTTTCTTTATTTTTTGAATTGTTTGATTTAGGCTGTTCTTAAAAAATGAAAATGAAAACAAGTGGTAAAAAAATAGTACCCAATTGGTTCGAAGACTTGAAAATTTTATTGATTGAATTGTTTGCAGAGCTTGTCCATTTTGACACTTACTAGGCTCACTGCAATTTCAATGCTCATTAAATCTTAAATGCTTTGCTCCTAATTGAATTTACCTCTATAACAGAGCCGGCAGCAAGGTAAGCAGCCTCCGATGAACCTTCATTTAAGTAGATTGAATTAAATTTTGAGGCAATACTATGTCTTCGGGAATCAAACTGGTTCGAGCTTATATTCCTAATTAAGTTCACATGATTTTTGGAGTGCACAGACAATAAATATTTGTCTTCTGCTTCTTTGGCATTTAAAAGAACACACCTATAACAGAAAAAATGCAGCAATCACAGCACATTCAGAAAACAAAAGCAGCTGCAAATTTCTTTCATTTGGCAGCCAAAATATGCCAAGCAGTAAAAAATTATAAATAATCAAAATAAAGGTTGTACCTTTGAGGAATGGAAGCGTTCTGGAGCTTGTTCCAAATAGCTCTGATGCGATTGGGATTCTCGGGATGATGATCGCCATCAGGTGTGTGATGTTTACACATTCTCTCATCGTACAGTAAGCCCACGCGTCGTTGATTACTCTTGCTTTCGCTTGCTGATTCCCCCTCCATGGTGATGCCCTAATCTCTCAGCTCAGTCAATGTCGGCGCATCAAACGAACGAGAGAAGAGACAGAGCCTGGATGAGAAGCCGAAGCGTACAGAAAAGTAAATATGGCGTTGGGATTGAAAATGAACTTTTTGTTCCTTTGTTTTTGCTTTTGTGGAGGGTTTGGGAGGGAAGATATTTTAAGGCATTGCATTGATCAATGATATCATGCCACCTCGGAAACCCACCAACAAGCTTGCATTCCATCCCCGCATGATGTGGAGCGAGGAGTTGATACGTCCCTCCGCAATTTTAACGAAAAAGTTTTAAATGTTGCTATTATATTATATTAGGATAAATAATATAATAAAAATATTTAATTAATAAAAAATTATTTATTAATAATAATAAATTAAAAATAATTTTTATTTTTATTTAATATAATAAAAAAATTATAAAATTTATTTTTAATATTTTATTAATTATTAATAAATATTTTTTATTAATTAAATATTTTTATTATATTATTTTTATTAATACGATAAATTATTTTACTTAAAATTTTTTTAATTTATAAATTACGAGATTAATTCCACGTGTATAATTCACGCTTCTCGTAAAAAATTTGTGTGCAAGTGTATTTTTTTATATGTTATTTTTTTTTATTAAAATATGAAGTAATATCGTTTTATTTATTTTTTCATTGAAGCTGAATAGTTATACTAAGATACGAATAAAATTAAGTTAAAAATTTTAAATTAGTAGTAAATATAAATATTTAATAAGTTTATATAATTATAATATTAAAATATATTCCTATAAAATTAATTTATTATGTAATACAATACAATTTATCTAATTATCTATAAGAATAATTAGATAGAAATCCTACAAATAAAAAAATAAACATATTATTCAAAATTATTTAGATTCAGGTATTCAAATACATTTAAATTAAGATAAATAAATAAAAATCTTTACAAATAAAAAAGTGCATTTATTGGAAAGAAAATAGATTTATTATGGATAATAAATTAATAAAATAATTTGGTAGAAATATTTCTTTGAAATGATCTAATAAAATTACGTAGACATTTTAATTTCACCACAAAGTTTTTTATTAATTATCTTAATAAAATGTTTGAAATGTCTCATTAATCTGAAAAAAATACTTAATTAGTTAATATAACTAAATCGACAAATTAAGTAAAGTGTCACACATTTTTATTTTAATTATAAAAAAGCTACTCTGTTTTATATATTTATATTAAATAAAAAAAGTTTAAAAATTTTATTTTATGATTCTCATAAATATTCTTACCTATTTACTTTATACACATCATTATCTATATAACTATCAATTTTTTTTTCCAAAAGCATATTTTTTTTTTTGTTTTTCGTTAATGAACTCTCTGTTCTTTAAATTTATTCATCAAGAATTTTAATTAAAATTTTGTTCTCAAATTTTGCATATTTATATAAATTTATATTTACTTGAATATCTGTAACTCAATATATTTGATATATTAAAGTAACATGATTATTATTTTGTAATTTACTTTATTATAATATATACCTATTAAAGATATTGTACAAATTAATATTGTTGATACTTGCTTTTCACTCTCCAAGTACATAAAAAGTCTTTGAATTGTCTGATCCTCTTCAATTCAAATACATGTAAAATGAATGCGGATTGCAAATAAGGCTAACAAGATTCATCCCAACTCCTTCTTTGAGATTAAAATAAATCTTGCTAAAAATTTACATTCTCTATTTTTATGTACTAATTTAATTCTTATATGATAAAATTTCATGAAAAATATAAACAACTTCAGGTTTACATAATTATCACACATTGAACCTGATACGAACCTTACTAACAATAATGAGACACGAACTTAATAAGGAACTCGAGATCGTTCTACAATTAGATTTGAATGGAACCTCGATCCGTTGTTTATAAAAAAACAAGAACCTCGGTATAATGTAGACGCCACAAACGGTGATGGAAGTCCGTTCGATAAGTCACTGATGAACGCCACAAGAATAATTATTGATAAGTTCGAATAGTTCTTCAAAGAATCAAAGAGAAAATAACTCTCAATTTTTGACTAATAAATTCTGATTGCTTCTTATTCAAAAGGTGCCTTTTACCCTCATCTCTCCACTATTATTTAATCACTGCAATTTGTAAGATTTAGGGTGCTTCAACGTGGGCAGTCCTAATTTTTCCACCATTATTGTGCTTGCAATATTGGTACAACTACTACACACCTTGTCCTTGACGTGGCACCTAGTATGAAAGAGGTTCTCTCACTGCACTTCTTCAACTTCTTTTGCCTGCAAGCTCAACGCTCTCCTGGTTACTAATGTCAATGCATCAAGGGCTAAATACTCCTCCTCAGTAATGTTCTCCAATGACGGCATATCATTGGTGTCAGAATCTTCATCGTCAGTTACAATGTCACAATTATCTTGCATCATCATAACTCGCGTGTTTGGACATTGACTTGCTATGTGTCCCCTGCCTTGACATTTAAAACATTTAATGTCACGATATTTAGAGGTAAAAATGTCAATTTTACCTTGAGAAACGTGGCTGGTGTTCTTGGACTTGGGCTCAAACTTGTGCTTGGGTGTTGCGGATGTTTGCAGCTTGTCTTCTTTCTTTGTGGAATTCGGTTTCCAAAAGAATGCACTCAAACTTTGATTTAGACGTGCGCTGCCCCTCCTCTTGAGTTGGCGCTCAATTTTGATGGCCATGTGAACCAAAACCTCTAATTCCATATAATGTTGCAATTCCATCGCATTTGCAATTTCTTGATTCAAACCACTCAAAAACCTAGCCATAGTAGCTTCTCAATCCTCCTCTATATTCGCTCGGATCATAGTTATTTTCATTTCTTTATAATAATCCTCCACGCTCTGGTTGCCTTGCGTAAAATTTTGTAATTTTTGATACAACTCCGTGTAATAATAGCTTGGAACAAACCGTTTCCTCATCACAGTTTTCATCTCCTCCCATGTTTCTATTGGACGTTCTCTATTTCTTCTCCTACTTAAAACCAATTGATCCCACCAAATAATAGCATAATCAGAAAATTCAATGGCTGCAAGTTTTACCTTCTTCATCTCGGAGTAGTTATGGAAATTAAAAACTAGCTCCATCCTCTTTTCCCACTCAAGATAAGCCTCGAGATCATTCTTGTCTTGAAATGAAAGCACTTTCATCTTAATGCTGCCCAAATTATTATCCTCTGGATTCCAATCTTTTCTAACACGTTCAACCCTCCTATTACTGCCTACTGAGTGTCTATCTTCTTCCTCAAAACTGCCGTTGTTATATTCCTCAAAATCTTCTACTGTACGCTGTTGTTAAGTGTTTTTCCTCCGATTGGCATTTTCTAATCTATCCAACCGTTCACTTATTTGCTCTAGCTCCAACTTCATCATCCGTCTCATCTCTCCCACCAAAACTTCCATGTATAGCTTTGAATTCATCCCTATTTGTGTTTCCTCGTGGTCTTGTTTTGACATGATTTCTGCAGGAGATAAGTTATAAAAAAGGACCTCACAATTCTCTCCCTTACGTGTTTACACTCAAGAAGATGAATCCCTCTGCACTCGTATTTCACTCAAAAAATTTACGGCTTTTATCCCTCTAATGCTCTCACCACTCTTGCCTTTTTCTACTCAATAATTCTCTTTCGATTCTTTTCAAACTAACAAATAATAACAAAAAATTTCTTGCAACAATTCTTCAAGACTTACTACGGTAAAATAAAGGCTGAAAATAAAGTCGTGTCACAGATTTTAAAAGTTTTAATTTCGCACAGAGTATTTTAATTTTATACCCACTGATTTGAAAATTGAGAAGCATAAGGAAAATCTTAAAATTTGATACACAAATATTAGGGTGTTAATGATAAAGTGAAATATGAAATATGAAATTTTCGTTTTTTTTTCTTTCTCTTTTTTTTTCTCTTTTTTTTTTCTTTCTTTATTTTTTTTATATCAAGAATTGCGAAAAGAATAACAAAAGGGATAGGCAAACCTGACGCTAGAATAACTTTTGCTCTGATATTAAATAATACGAACCTCGCTAAGAATAATGAGACCCGAACTCAACAAGGAACTCGAAATCGTTTTACGATCAGATTTGAATGGAATATCAACCCGTTGTTTATAAAGAAACAAGAACCTCGGTATAATGTAGACGCCACAAATGGTGATGGAAGTCCGTTCGATAAGTCACTAATGAATGCCATAAGAATAATTCTTGATAAGTTCGAATAGTTCTTCAAAGAACTAAAGAGAAAATAACTCTCAATTTTTGACTAATGAATTCCGATTGCTTCTTATTCAAAAGGTGTCTTTTATAGGTAAAAATCGTAGCTTGTACTTACTTAAGACAGAAAGGAAAGCTAACTAATTAAATAGACTTATAAATGAACTCAAATACTCCAAGGAAAACTGACTAATTAGATAGACTTATAAATGAACTCAAACACTCTTAAATATTTCTATTTTACTTGTTAAAAAATCGAGTTTAGATTTGGCTAAACTTTTTTAGAGTTTGAATCATACATATCCATCTTTGCTAGATATGTGGACTAGACTCAATGGGTCTCCACAAATTTACTTGGGTCCAAATTTCTTGAATTAGCCCGTTAAGTGCATTTTTGAACTTCTTTACTTGTGTTCTCGTAACTGGGCTAATCGAAATTTAAATTGAATTTTTTGAAGTTGTGTCATGATTTGTATCAGAATCTCATTACCTTACCACAATATGTATACAACATCTATATTACATACACACATATATATCTTTCTATACCATATGCATGCATAAACATGACATGACATGATCAAAGGCTAACCCATGTAATATCTATTTAATGGTCCCAACCTCAAGTGTCAAAACTGTATACTGCAAAAATCTTATGTGACCTTGAAAAAAAAAAGAAAAAAAAAAAAGGAATGAGTTTACGGCTCAATAAGTGGGTATAATTTATAAGAAAATACATTTTCATAAATAATTATAAAATTTCATAAACTTATGCATAAATTAAGTATCAATCACATGCTAAAAAAATTTTACAATATAATTAATTCAATTTATAGCATAATTATGAAAAATAAAATGGGTGATTTTGCTCACCCCTTACTTTTTTTCTCCTGGTAGACTTTAGGGTAACTTGAAAAATAAAGAGTGAGATTTGAGTTCTTGAGAACTCTAAAATACATTGAGTAGGTTTTTCAAAAGTATGTTTATTAGAGTTAGCTTGAACTTGTATTTTTAATTATTAGACTACCACCTGTTAATGATGCATGCTTTCATTTGAACTATTTATTTTGTATTTATTTGTTTAAAAAAATATATTTTTACATTTTTATGTAGAATTTACAATAAATTTTATGTAATTTTATATTTTATATATTTGAAACCCGATGCATATTCTAAATTTATTATTATTAGAACATGTTTTATTTAAAAATTCATTTTATACTTGAAATTCACTAACCTTGTTTTAGGACGTGACAAAATCTCCTAGTTATAAAATAAGGTTAGTAGTTAGGGACTTTACAAAAAAGGAAACAATGGATTATAATGAGATATTCTCTCCTATGGTGAAGTATAGCTCTATCATAACTCTTTTGATCATGTTTATCCTTGAACTAGAGCTTGATCAAATAAATGGTGAACTTAAAGCACAAATTTTAAGGGTACAACCTCAAAGTTTTGAAATTTTAAATAAAGAAGATCATGTGCTTGTTAGAAAGGTTATTGTATAGCTCAAAAATAATTTATTGGATAATGTTATTGTATGTAATTTTGATCAATTCATAGCAAGACATGATTTCTTAAGAAGTATATATGATAATTGTGTCTACTATCAAAATATGGAAAAAAAGGTGGAGAAATTTATCTTTTATTATGTGTAAGACATACTTATAGTATGCAAAGTAAAACATGAGGTTAATAGACTAGCTTACTAAATATTGAATTCGAAATAAAGGATTTGGGTTATGCAAGTAATAATTTGGGATAGAAATTCACAGAAGTAGAAAGGCTAACACCCTAATTTTGTCACAAAAAAGATATATAAGAAAAGTGCTAAGTAGGTTTAAAATGATAAATGCTAAGATTGTATAAACTCCTTTAGCAAGACATTTCAAGTTGTCAATTTTTTTAATCTTTAAAATCTAGAAAAGACAAAAGGGACATGGCTAAAATACCTTGGGCACATGCTATAAGATGACTAATGTATACAATAGTGTATGCTTGGTTAGGCATAGTCTATGCTGTCAGTGTGGTTAACAGGTTTATGGCAAATTTAAGCAAAGTGCACTAAATTGTAGTAAAATAATTTTAAGGTACCAAAATGGTACACTTAATGATGGATTAGTGTACAAGAAAGTCGAAAATAAAGTGGTGAAAGTAATGAGATATGTTGAATCTAAATTGCTTAAGAATTATTAAGAGAAGGACAAGTGCAGATTATCTCTTCACATTATGCAACTATCTTATAAGCTGGAAAACAAATTTGCATCCAATTGAGGTTTTATCCTCAATTAAAGTAGAGTTTATTATTTCATCGAATGTTGCAATAAAGATTTTATGGTTTAGAAGAATTGTCAATGAGCTCTAGTTATTCAAGAGAGCTATGATAGTGCATTGTGATAATCACAGTACAATTTACTTAATCGAAAATTAAGTTTTACAAGAAAGAACCAAGTATGTTGATGTAAGACATTACTTTATCCAAGATGAAGTTGCCAATAGGTATGTCATGTGATATCCAAGCTTAAGCTTTTTCTTTAAACCCAAATGTCAAATTAAGTCCATTATTTTTTTGTCCATGTATTTTAGCCCATGCACTTACATAATTAAGCATATATAAATAAAAAATTTCTAATTAAATCTAGAATTAAATAGAAAAAACTAGAGGAACTAAGAAGAAAGAGGGGAAAGAAGAAGAAAAAGAAGAAAAAGAAAGAAGGAGAAAAAGAGAAAAAAAAAAAAAAAAAAGAAAGGAAGAAAAAGTATTAAAGGTTGAAGAGAAAAATAGAGATAAGAAATTTGGAACAAGAAAAGGAAGAAATTTTCACATGAATTTCTCTTTACGTTTTTCTTTTGAAAGAAAACATTTATGCTTTAGTGAGAGAAAGTGATAAAATTAGATGAAATATTTGATTTTTATTTTGGTAAGTTAGAAGTTAGAAATTCAACCATTGTAAGTTATTGAATTCATAATCAATAGGCATTTTATATTGAATTTGATAGTTTCACTATAAAATTTTTTAAGAACCGTTAGAAAATTAAATGAAAATAGTTGAAATTTTTAATTGAGGATGAAAATATAAAATTTGTAAAATTTTATTTTATTATGTAAATTAGAAGTACTTATTTGCTTTTATAAAAAAAATTCTGGATTATAATAAAATTTGTTATATTTTGAGTTCAAATTGTAAAATACAACAAAATTTTTAGTTTTAAGTTAGGAATTAATTTATATTTTAACATCCGTTAAATAAATTATAAATTTATTTTAGTAATTATACATTTATTTATAAAATGATATTATGTGGTAATAGTAAAAAGTAGATATGCAAATAGAATCATAGTAAAGTCGACTTTATTTTGGGTGAGGTAAGTAATTTATACATAATTGAGTATTTTAGTGTTTTAAAAACTAAAAATCAAGATTTTACAAGTAATTGTTATTATAAATATAAAATAAATTTATTCAAAGCATGTAGGGCTTTTATTTTAAAATAAATATTGAAAAATAAAGCATGCTTATATTTTAAAATGTTAATATTTTATTTTGAAAGTAGTATTTTGGTAATTAATATTCAAATAGTATGTTACTATTTTGTTATATTTTGTATAATTTTTCAAAGGACTTAACCATTGTATGATAATTAATTTTACTTTCAGTGTTTATGAAATATTATTGAAATGATATAAATAAATTATTTTGTTATTAATGCGTGTGCTTAGATTATAAAATAGTGTAAAATATTTTATTTAATACCAATAACTATAGACGTGATTTCAATCCCATAATAAAAATTTATAAATTTAAAATTATAGGCGACAATCTCTAAGTACAAAACTTCAAAAGTACAAAAGGTATACATTTCTTAGATAGCAGTTTTTTAAAATAGTACTTCAAAATTATGCATCGTATATAATGATAACTAGACTTTATTATTATTTCATTATAGTTATTATTATTTTATACTTATTTATAAAAAAAAATAATTAAAAAACTGAACAATTAATTTTTTTAAACCTCTTTTATATTGAATTATTTACTGAATTTTGGCTCATAACTTGCTTTTCATGTTTTTCTTTTGGACAGCTATAGTTTAAGTGGATATGAAAGCAATTTTACGCTCTAACTAGATATATTTTGCAAGAAATCGAAAAATATTTTGATGTATTTATTGTACGTAAAAAATACTTAGTTGTAATTATACTAGATATTGTATATATTTAGTAAGAATAATATATTAAATTTTAATATTCTAGGCGCTAAAGGCTCCATTTTTTATGAACTTATTATTACAATAACTTAGAATTTCATAAATGATATTAGAGTTTTATAAATAATATTAGAAGTGTTACGGAAGTTTAAATTTTGCAGGCTTAAAATTTGATAGTATTCATGATACAGGAAAAACTCTATTAAAAAATTTTTAAAACAACATTATAATCAAACCAAAACATATATACAATAAAAAATAAAAATAAAAATTTTGTTTGCTTATAAGGATTTATGTAAAAAATTTTATTATTATATACATATATATATATATATATATATAATGCAACAAATTTGGCCATACTTCTATATTAAGTGATTTGTCAAACTATAAGTACATATTAAATACCTATGTATCTTTACGGTGTTTATACAATCAAAAATTAATTTGAAATGTTAACTCTTATGTTTGGAGTATCGATTATTTTTTATATTTTTCTTTTCTAAAACAAAAACAAGTAAAAGTAAAACTCTATCTATACTTTAAAAAATACAAAATATCATATATTTTTAATACTATTCTAGAGTTTTGTTGAGACCTAAATTATTGGATTGAGATTTTTTATTTAAAACTCAATCTATCCAGTAAAATATGTAATAACAAATTTCGTTCAATTTTTATATTATAAACTTAGCCAATTCCGATACTTAAATAGCTTAACGAGTCCTTCACAAATTTAGAATTGAACACCTACACACACACACACACATTTTTATGAATTAATATTACTATTATTCTCGATTTTAATGTACAACTTAATAAGTTCTCATAACGTTGATAATAATACTAAAATCTAATTTTGTTGTCACAAGTAATAAGTGATATTTAACAACATATCACAAGTACTCAAATAATGAGAATATCAGTAGTTTAACATTACCTTATGCATAATCAATATACCACCATATAATTTAATTTCTTTATTGTAGATGTCTCAATTGAACATAATGTATGAAATGTATTGCTCTCGTATAGTTTAATTTTATATATTTTTCATATCTTGAGTAAATTTATTTTAACAAACAAAAACATACTTATTCTAATAAATAAAATTAATATCACATATTGATTTATTTCAGCACACAATGTATTTTTATAGTTTTACTCAATCAAAAAGTCTAAAATATCATTCTCGTTATATAGAAGTAACAAATCCTATCTTGATTACACACATTCTTCTACACGATTTATGATATATTTAACTATTATCTTTATAGTTTATTTTATTATAGATAATATTTAAAAATATTAAAATATGTCATTCTAAATGTTAAAAACTATAATGATCTGAAGTCTAAAAATTACATATACTATTATCATTATAAGAATTATTTACAAGTTATATAATAGTTCATATAGCGTTTTTATTGTGAGTCGATCTACTATATTAATTTACTAACTTATACTCATGTATTGACTTAATATATCATATCATGATATATAATATGTTGTTATTAGTCAACAACATACATTTTTATTATCCTATTTACAATAATTCTTGACTAAGGATATTTAAAACTAGTTTTTAACTAATTGAATATATTATTTTAAGGGTATTATTATATTTATTAAACACACAAATATGTAATAATGAAATAATAAATTATATATAAATTGACAATGTGATGATACATAAGAAATAAATATGTTAAATATATATAAAAAAAATATTATTAAATTTAGAATATATACCAACACACATATCTTTAATTTTTAAATTATTTTACAAAATATTAAATTACGTACCTTAGTTTTAAAGGCGTGATATGTCAAGCTAAAAAAGATACTCTCATGTAATAATCTATTTGATATAATAACTAAAGTGTTGCCTGTGGCAAAGTTCAAGTTATTTTTGAACTTAGTTGGTATTGAAGGCTAATATCAAAAGAAGATGGGATCAATATAAGAAGAAGAATCTTCAAACAATGCGGGGGATTGCTGTGAGATGTTCTCAAATTCACTTGAAGTGCATTTATAAGAATAATGATGTGGCAAGTCAAGTTAGTTAAAATCAATTTCAGTTCGGCAGCTATTAAAATCTAGAAAACTGATTGTAGAAAGTTGGTTACTAAAAATTCATGTATGAAATTTTGATTTTAATTGTTTTATTTATATAAAAAATAATTTTATAAAATTTCAAGTTTGATTATGTACATTAATAAGTTGAATATGTTTCAATGTTGATGAAAAAATATATAATTAATTATTAATTATTGATTGATAATAATAATTACATATTATCTAAAATTATATTAAAGATATGATTCTAATAGCACTAAAAATATTAAAAGATAGCTCCCTAAATTTTAGTAAAATAACAAATAAGAGCATACTTTACTCAATTGTAATAAATAAATATTTGTTAATTAAGGATTGCAAAAATTTTTGTGGAAACAAAAGTTAGCTCCATACTTAGTTTTTTTTTTCTTTAAAATGTTTTTTAAAACAAAAAGAAAATTAATTAAAAATTTTAAAAATAACTAATTTAAATTTTGTATTTTTTATATTTATTTTTTAAATAAAATCAAAACATCAAAACTCCTCATTTTTTCATCTTTTTTGTCGTTCGTGTTTTCTATTAACCAAACAAAAAATTTTACCAAAATGAAAAATAATGAGTTGATATCGAATCAAATAATCAACTATAATAATTAAGTTAATTTTTTTTTAATATAGTAATATAAGATAAACAAAAAAGACTAAAGATTTCTTTTATAATCTACCAAAACAAAGTACTTTTGAAAAAGATTATTGTTTGCACATGTTTTTCGGGTTTGGCTCAGGTTAGATGCAAACAAGTGAGACTTGATTGAATGGTAAATCCAGTGATGAAGTAAGGTAATTAAGCGTGGCCTTGGTTTATCTGAGGTCATGCTGGGGTGGCTTTGATGACCTCAAATGCGGTTACAAGAGCACTTGACCACCAAGCTTGGTCGAGTAGACTACGAAATAGGAAGTGCGTGGATTACACAAGTCAATGGGACTGGTGTGTACAGTTCGACACTTAAATTAGACCACCAATCACAAAAACTTCCATTATTAATCAAAGTTAAGAGAATTAATGTACCTCCTTCTTACTTGAGCTAATATTGCCATATCTTTACTCTGGATCTTTGCTTTTATACACATGTATGGAGGATATTTGAATGCTTGGACATGTGTGAAGAGGGCATTGCAGAGTTTGGTAACCAGAAACGACCAAATTGGCATTCTTGTTAAAAAAAAAAAAATGTACTATAAAGATTTTTTTGACATTCTAGAACATAGTTTCTTTCCTAATGACAACTATACTTTTCTCGAGCAAGCTCAGCATAGGTACGTGATGATTAGTGCATGGAGAATTTTAACTTTATCCAAAACTGTCAGTTTTAATATAGATTAAAATGATTCAAATTAATAATAAATAATAAATTAAACTAAATAAAATGATAAGCATTGATTTATTCAGTTCCATTGAATGATTTGGGACTGAGTTAAAAAAATAAAAATTATTTTTATTGGTCCTAAACACCAAAATACAAACATCTCTAATTTTATTTTATTAGTTCTTTTATTGATTCTTTTAAAAATTTGTATTAATTAAATATAACTAAATTATGATGTACTCATTAAATAATAAAAATGAAAAGAAAATTTTAAATTTTAAATTATATTAATTGGTTTGGTTTTTACATTTGGTTGAAGTTTAAATAAAAAATTAAACCCATATTTACTGGTTTAATTTTTTCAAAATAAAACCAAACCAAAAAAATTTCAAATTCAACCGAACTAAATTAATAATTTTTATTGATTTTGATCCGCTTGAATTGTTTCAATTCAAATATGTCTACCTCTGTTTCTATTGTAAAAACATACTAATAAATTCATCTCCTTATCCTAAAAAATACAAAAAAAAAAAATAGGAAGAGTAGTTTCTATTGGAGATTTGAATATTTTTCTAGTTTTTTTTTCTTTTTTGCTTTTAATAAGATAATAATACGTGGCATATTTAATAATAAACAGTTTATATTATGTCTTATCAAAATTTATAAATTTATTTTATATTTTATGATATAAATTAAAAAGTTAAAAACATAATTTGAACCATTTTTATTAGGCGTTCTACATATCATTATCTTTTTAAATTAAAAAAAAAAAGACCAAGAGAATATCTAAATCTTTTTACTGACAGATGTTTATTAGATGTTTAGATTATTTTATTTACAAATTTTTTTTTGTGAAATTTGGGTCATTTGTTGTTTTAGCGACGATGGCTTGTCTTCTCATATTTTTTATTTGAAATTTATAGGATACATCTTTCAAAATTTATAAAATTTTTAATCTACGGTAAAATTTGTAAAATAGCACACTTAAAATTCTTGATTGTTTATTAATTAACACTAATTTATGCAATTACTTAAATAACCCCATGACAATAAAAAAAAAGTTTTGAAACATAAAATTTTAACCAATTTTAAGTAAACTAATTTCACCTTTTACTGTTTCTGAAAATTACTTACATCTTTTCGTGTTTTACTGTTATTGGACATGTAAATATGCAACCGAGTATTCTTTGGATGAAATGCTTTGCAACATCTTGTTAAAGGAGCGTGGTTTACAACACAATCTATTCTTTGTCACTTTCAAGCTGCAAAAGCAATTAAAAGCTAATAATTATTTTTTCCCTCTAAGTACAATTATTTAGTCATAAAGTGAGATATCACAGTTTCCTTCAAGTGATGATCATCTGATTCTATTACAGCTGAAGACTTCATTGCAACAACTTCATCTTCCCGTGAACAATATAAAGTCTTCACTTTACTAGAATTTACACCGACAAACTCTAGTTTGATACCCTCAACTAGTTGAATATAAGGATTGACCTGTTGAAGAGATGATAACTGATTTAAAGATATTAAATAGTGACTAAAATAATTGCACTAAATCAAAATAAAATAAATGATGTTAAAAGAAGGAACAAGGAATAAAGACTAACACAAATAGAAAATCAACTTTCACACAGTTTAAATCATGTTTAAAGCATTATGATCAATTAGCATGAGTGTTCATTTGTAGGTTCTAGGCGTAGAACAATTTTATAATATGATCGAAGCAAAATAACTCTCATTTGAGAGTTGGAAAAATCACAGGTAGATATAAAATTTTTCAAAATTAAGAGATGATATCCCTTATTAAGAATATTGTTATATTTGATTATTAATTGATCAATTAAAATAATTAAATAATTAAAATAAACTTGTATATATAAATTTTATACAGTAATAATATTTTTTACACACCTCTCTTAAGGTTTAGAAAATTAGTTTATATTTAAATTAATATATATAATTAAAAATATATTTTTTTATGCTTGTAGGCCAACAAAGAAAGTTGGAGAAAATGTATTATTTAATTTTGATATTTACACTGACATATTTCTTGTAAGTAATAATATTTTAAAAGAAATTATAAATTAAGGGCATTGTAAAGTAGAAAGTAGACAACTATGATAAGTTGTTTTATTTTTATTATATTATTTTAATGAAGGAAATCAAAATTTTGTTTTTTTACTTATATTATTGTGATAAAAGGTGAGTTGGTCAATGGTGATGAATGATAGTGTCATTTATAAAAAGTATGCTTAAGATTTGCAAATCATTATTACCATTTGGTTTAAGTATGCAAATGTTATAAATATTATTTTATTATTTATATTATTAATAATTAGTATAAATGTATTATTAATGTTTTGTTTTAAGAATATAAATAAGAATAATTTTATTGTAAATTAAATAAATGAATATAAATTAAATTAATTGAAAAAAATTCATACAAATTAAAAAGACAAAAGATTGCAAAATTTGGGGAACGGAGAACAAAATTTAAAATATTTTGAATTGAATACTTGCATGGAAATATATGGTATGATGGGAGGATTCCAATCTTCTTCCAGCACACTACTATTTAATCCCTCAAAATATTTGGGAATTGTTATTACTGTTTTTAGGTTATGAAATATAAATTAAGCATCTGAATCTTTAGCTCAAATATTCCTTTAGCGAAGGAATAGTAATTTTCCTTAAACTTGCGCGGGTTGTACAGCAGAGAAGTAGAAGTACAACATATGTAAAGCACTGAAGCAGAATAGAACCAACTCTATGACCATCTATTAATCTTTAAAATCCAAAGGAAAGGCTCTCCGAATTTTCTATGATGCAATCAGTAATGACTTTATACAAGGTCAATAATTCGTTAACATTTTACTGTTTTAAGTGTTAAAACGACCTGTAGAGATAAGCCAACCTTTGCTTGGTGAGCCCGCCCTTAGTGATGAGTACCGTAGGAAGACCTGTCAATAATTGCAAAAGCAAATAATTATTAACTACCCCAAAATCCATAGATCATGCAAAATCTTAACAATTATCTTTGGAATGGCGTTGTTCTTTAGTGGGGCTGAAAAACATTCATCTTAATCGAGTCGCTGGGTTTATATATTATAATGAAATGGCAGGTTCCTTAAGAATCACATTACATTATTTTTAATAAATAAAGTAATATCCAAATGATAGAAACCTGATGACTTCCCATTAAACTTTTGATAAAGTTGCTGAAAGTTTATTGGCATTGCCTCCCAGAATCAGCATTAACAGCAACTCGTCTAGGAAATCCCGGAGGAGTATCGGCATCATTGCATGGTTCCACTTTTGCCTCAACGAGACTCGGTTTGATCTTACTACAAACATTAGAATTGTTTGTCTGTACTTGGGAAATCACTTCATTGGAGAGAAGTGGGGGAACTTCCCGATTCGCTTCAAGATTGTTGAACACTCCCCACAGAAATGATCCCAATTTGAATCCTAAAAATGATGACAACTTCTTCGGGTCAACACCATTAAAACTGACCATAAGGACTTGTTTTACAAATGCAGGCTATGAGTTAAATCTGTAGGCGCTAATTCATCTTTAGTAACTAATGAAATGTAAATCACTTTGTCCCTGCCATGTCTTCCCCTCTCAGTTCCAGTACAGAATTCATCATGGTTTTCTTTTCCTATTTTCAATACATCAGAAAAATACACCAGCCAAGACATTATATATGATGGATTTGTACTCAAGATGGTAACGAAAACCAGATCATATGTAACACTAAAATAAAAAGTCCAACTGAAGATCTAAGTACTATTTTGAAGACATCCAAGGTTATTCATGCATTGGAGAAGATGAATAAATTTTATTTTGTATTATAAATTCATTAAGCTCACCTGATGAATTTGCCTGCAAAATTTTAGAAGAGAATATTAATAGTTCCACACCGTTTATGTAACTCTTCAGCACCAGATCTTGTGTTTCTATAAGCCCCAAAAGACTATCATACTGCTCTTTGGACCTACAACAACAGAAGCCTTCCTAAAATAGAATACATCATCTCCATCTATGTTGATTAACCAAGATTGAATTTAAGGACAGACCTCTGAAAATTTCCAGGGAAAAATATAAGTGCAACATCATCTATGTTGAGAGATTTATCACGAAAAACCTCCAGGTAAATATCGCAGCGAGGAACTGGTGAACACAAAAGCACTCCGGGCATCTCTTTTGAAAACTCAAGAGCTTTGCGGTGAACCTTGATTGGAAGACAAGCCCAAAATCCATCATAAAATTTGCTACAAGTTTTCAAATTGAGCATCTCAATACTTCCACTGCAAAAGGAAAAAGGGAATTGTTAGTAGAGATAAACTGATGTTATTTTTGGATAGACAAGTTCAATTCTAGTTGAGTTAGGACAAAGAGCTCCAGATATTGGTTGCTAGATACGTAGCAGATTGTCAAGCACACATGACAGCTAAAGGTAAAAGATCAGATAGGAAAAAAAAATAAAAAATAAGAAATAGGGGCAACCCAAATAGTATTGGTACGAGGCAATGTCAAGCAAAGATATCAAAAATTTCAAATAAAAAGCTACTCACTTGCAGTAAATATTCAAAGTAAATCACATTGGTGTTGCAATTCCTCAGATGCAAAAGAATTGTCCAATCTATTAACTTGCAGGCTAATATGTAAAGTTCGGTTGTTATTGAAAAAATAAATAAATAAAACATGTAAAGTTCAGTTATTTAAACAAGAATAAATCATTCTTCCAAAGATAACTGCAAAGAGTTTCCAAGAAGAAAAATTAGCAAACTTAAATCACTACTATTAGATAAGAGACGGATGATAATTAATTGACGTATCGTGAGGGAAACCTAGAAAGCAGAATGAAGAAATATGTTAGCAAGAAAAAAAAATGGACAATACATTTAAGTCTGTGAAACAATACATGTTATTTTGTCTGACAGTCCAAGAACATGAAAATATAATTGTTCTTATCCTGTTTATTTTATCAGAAAAACATGTTGCATCCCACCAGTGGGTTGTAGCTATTATATCCAATTTGTGGCACCAAAATTTTTGCCACTTTGTACAAACTAACTTTTCTTACCATAAAATAAACAGAGAATACAATATGAAACAATAGGTCACCTACCACCAAACAGCATATGAAGTCAAGGAATGCGAAGCACATAGCTCATCTTTGGGCATACTCTGTAGATTGTACAGTCGGGCATCATCTGAAAAAACGCATGTCTTCTAATCACCAAGAGATATCAAATAACTAAATGACCATAGGAGAAATAGAATGCACAAATTGGTATTTCCAATAGGCCAGTGAAAAATTCTACCATAACTGATAATAGGTAAAGCATCTACTGATGGTGAAGGTGTAAATTTAGCTGCTTTCTCTACGCTTGTATTCAAAGTTTCAAGGGAGTCTGTTGGTTCTTCTTGGCAAACGTACCATTGTTTATCTGACAAAGAATCAAAACAACAAATGCATTTAAAAGCTTACAGGGAGAAAAGGTAAACATTGGAGAAGCATATATGCATCTAGAGTCAATTGCCGCACCTTGGTACATGGTCAGAGTTTTTGTAATCAGATTGCCTTCAAAGTGTTACTGCTTTAGTCAATTCTTGTTATTAACGGCTCATTTTGTAATTAATACACTTTACGGATTGTCAAATGAAGTTATTTATTAGGACCATATAGTGTGTGCCAATTAAAATTTTATTTTCAACCTGTTAATGTAAAAGCTTTAGGCCAATATTTTCAACAAGTCTTCTCACCTTTCATTTCTTTTGATGTTTGAGGAACTTGTCGATGAGCGATTGATAGGATCTGCCCATTGCCTCGTCCAAGATGATTGCAATCAGTAGCAGCTTTAGCACGCGAATCAACATTTACCTCTTGCAGGGAGAATTTTGAAGGGGCACTTCGAAATCTGGGAGTTCTCTTCGACTCCGTTACCAGAATACTTGTTTGACAACCAGGGTTTGAGTGCAAATCACCGTGTGGAAACAACTTGAGTTCTGGGGCTCCTACTTTCAGCGTAATAGCTTCTCCTGAGATCTCAGAAGATGTTAAAGCTCCAGGAAAAGGCTCCCGTTTAATTGATTTTGGAAATGCATTGCCTCTGCTTGATCGGCATTCTTCACAGAACCAAACTTCTGGAATGCTAAAGAGAAGAACTTTCATGCAATAGCTGGAAACCAAAAGAAAAAGCAACAAGTTCGAATCCAGGTTGGTTTACGCAATAAATCCAATAGTTAGATTAAAAGTATAATGTAAGTCGAATGCATGCAAGATTGACTTCATCTGCATAAGCCAAAGCCATTTCAGATCCCTTTTACAGATTCTTTGATCATACAAGATGAAGTAACAGAAGCAACCAAGTTCATGAAAACGGATTCAAATCATAAAAAAGTTGGTACCAACCACGGGACACTTGGTTGTTAGAACCACTCGGGTTGGCAAGCTCAGTCAAAAATATAAACTAAATACATAATCTAAGATGAACAACAACAAAACCAACTGCATTATCTTGGTTTCTTATTGCTATGTTCAAATGTTTAGAAGAAATATGTCAACAAAAACAAGACTAACACAACCAAAATAACAAATATAAAAAATGCTAGAGATGAAAGTGAGGAGGGAAATAGACGACCATACACATGTTCTCGAGCACTTTTGCATTGATAACAAGTGACTATCTGCTCCGCAAAACCTACATGACCACAAATATCACAAGGTTTGACCTGTAACATGAAATGATCACATTGAAATACTTTAACAGAATCATAGTTAGTGATGATCAATTCAACATAAACATGTCCGCTTATCTTTCTTATGGCATCCAATTCAACATTTTCTGCGTTGTTTACTTAATAGAAAGTTCTTGGTACAGAAATTTGAATTACAATTTTTCAAACTGAATAACCGATCACCGTTCAAAATGGAAATGGATTGAGTACCAAATTGAAGAAATGTCAATAAACAAGGGTCTGTTTTAAGCTGCTACCGGAAAAGCCGTAAAGACAAAAGCTTATATACACATTTATTTAGTATGTAAGTAGGTGGGTTAATTTTCAAGAATTAGCTCTAATATTAATTAAAATTAAGAAATATCATTAAAATAAATAATTGAATAAATGAATGAAAATTATAAATATTTTTGCAGTGCTAATCAACACACAACCCCCTCACTCACTCACTCGATCGCTTGACAAACCGAGGACAATGAAGAATAGAATAGACACAGCAGGGCAATGTCTAAATCGGCAGCCCAAAAAGTTAAACACACAAGACAAAAATCATAAATAAATGAAGGAATTATACCAGCGGTTATAAGCCAACAGTGACGAACAAAACAATATCTTTAATAATTAAATGAAATGAAAACAATGCCAATAAAAGAATAAACAAGCGTAGGAACAGTGAAGCAGAGAGAGAGAGAGAGAGAGATAGAGGTAGGGGAGCGGCTGTTTCAGGGTTTTTACCGGGCGGGTTCTTCTCGATTGTCGCATTTTTCTTGTTTTTTTAACGATGAATTAATTCATTTCTGTCACATTATACTTGTAAATCTTATCGTGTTTCTAAAATGGTAGGATTATTTTACTTATTTTGGGAATTGAGAGGGAAATCTCTATGAATCCAACGGCCAGAAAGAGCTCAACGACATATGATCTGACACGCGGTCATTGCACGCATCACGATCGATACTTTTGGTTATCTACGGAGGGTAGGGTAGAGCAACAGGCTGTATACTGTTTTTTCAACTGTGGGAGTCGACCCTTGTCATTAATTTAATTATGAATCTCCCTGAAAATTTGTATTCGTTTTATACTCATAATCTTCCGCCTCTGGAACTAAGTATTAACAAATTAGTCTCTAAAATTTGATGAATTCTTTCACCAAAGCATACTTTCATTATTTATAACAAATCAATCCCCAATTGGCAGGGAACAAAATAAAATTAAACAACAAATGAAGTTGGGGCTATATAATTTATTAAAATTACCAAAAATATGTCCCTATTTATTGTTTCATCAAAACGCAGATAGTTATTGTCGTTGCATTATTAACTTTATGTTATGCATAAATGTCTTTTGAAAAAAATCATGCCATAATACCTGGCACCATACTTTGCTAATTTTTGATTGATAATTCATAACATGACGTTACAAGTGTATTTATTGAGTCGGATTATCTCGCCTTTTTCTTGTAGGATTACAAATTATATACACAACCAGCATTAGGGTACTACTTTTATAAGTAATAGATGAGGGACTCCTATGACTTTATGTGATTATAAAAATGGAGAAAAGTTTACCCACTATTGCAATACTTTAAAAATGGTAACCCCTAATATTTATCAATCATCCTTTCGAATGAATTCAATTTTACATAAGTTTTATCTTAAGGGTTATGACACTTCAATTTTAAACATATTTTTAGAGTTTGTTCATGCCTTGCAAAAATTATTTTGAGAGTTAGAAATTTTTTTTTTAATAACTAAATATATTTCTATATTTAAATTTTAAGAGTACTTGATTGAAATAAATAAGAATATTTAGAAAAATAAAATAAATAAACAAAGAATATTGGAACACTTAATATTTGGTAAAATATACACTTTATCTTATTAATTTTGAAAAATTTTCATGCATACCACGTTTATTAGTTCAATTAATCAATTTTAGAATGATATAGTGCCAATTTTTCTAAATTCTTATTAATATTTTTTTAACAAAATAACAACAACAACAACAACAACAATAAAACGATTCAAGTCTCCATCAATATTTTTGTCCTCTAAAATTTCTCAATCTAGATAATGATGGAGTTATTTCAAAATGGAGCACTCAAAGAAGTCTAAGAAATGAAGCAAGAAAAAAAAGATAGTTTTACGCCATCTTTCAATGATCTTGCATTGTGGTTACCATTGTTTTCTTTCATTTTAGAATTCTTTCAGTGCCCTATAATTAAAAATAATCCTATTGATGCATTGATCTAGAAATTTTACTTGCACTAATAGACAACTAAAGCAATACAGTCACCGAAACAATAATTTTTTTTATTTGTATTTTAGTTATATATAAATATATTAAAATTTTAATATAAATGTATTGTGATATAAATAAATTTACAAATATATTATTTACATTATAGTTATATGTTTTATTAATGTACGACTCTATTTTATTTAATTTATAAAATGTAAATAAATCTACTGATATAAATAAAATATACAATATACATTATAATAATTATTATATATTAATAAAAATTGTATTTGTTATTTATTTTAATAATGTCAACAAATTACTTTGTCAATAGCCTAATGGATGGTAGAGATTTGGACAAATGATTTTCTTTTGAATTTGATTTATTTTGTATTTTTAGTTGTACAAAAATCTATATGAGTCGTAATTTATATTGAATAAAATTATCAAGAGTTTCACGTTAAATAGGTCTTAAGTTTTTTTAATGGTTTGAGAGCCATAAACTGGAAGAGATTATTTCATTTATAATTTTTAAGAAAACAATCAAATGATTACACCATCATCTTCACAATATCTCTATACAGTCAATCACAATACAACAAATATTGTATCGTTGAATCTAACATCTTACAATTATTTATTATAGGAAATACAAGTACTCTCTTTGATTCAAAGTCAAGAATTATTTGGTTTCATCATTGGAAAAGTACTACTAAGAGTAGGCGAAATCCACTTAGATCCACAATTTAAACTGGTCCAAAATTATCGATTTTAATTTAAGTTAATCTAATTCAATTTAATAGTAAAATTTAAATTGAATTGACTTAAATTAATAATTGTCGGTTTGGATTGATTTAGATTATTAGTTTGGGTCTAAATTTAAAATATTATCATAATTCTAAAATTCAATTATTTTATTAAATTATATTTATTTTTAGCTAAAAAATGAATCTAATTATAAAGTTCATATTAAATTATGTTTATCATTAGACCTAAAAAGAATCTAATTGAAATATTCAAAAAAATTCTAAATTTTAAATTTTAATGTTGTAAAACATAAAATTTTAATTTTTTTTATATATATTGTATTGAATTAGTTTAATCAGTATGGATTAAATCTAATCAAAAAATCAATTTAATTATTATAGTTTAACTTTTTTAAATCAAAATTGATTCACTAAATTTTTAAACTGATCCAAATCGCTGATTTAGATTGTGTTGGCACCTTAAAATTACGCCTCAGATTTTTCACAGTTTAGGAGTGGCAGTGATCACAAGACGTATGCTTCAACTTACTGTCCAGCTGAAGGTTGGCAGTGATCAAATGACCTATGCTCAACTTACTGCTCAAGTGCTTATTTCTTAAGTCCCTTTGTGATTTCTCATCCTAAACTTTCTTTTATGCTTACTTACTCACAAGTAGATGTGTTGGAAATATAAGTAAACTTTTAAACTTTTCGGCAACTCTCAAATAAGGAAAACAACTCTTAACTTTAATTTAAACCTAACTATCGTACTACAACTCTTAAAAGATAACCGAAAATAAAGAGAATGCTAGTAATTTGCTATAAATTTTGTTGTATTATTCGATAACATGTTTAAATAATGTATGATTGTATTTATAGTGATAGCGGCACTTCAAATTTCCTATTCGATTTTAAATTAAACTCTTAATTTATCTATTAAAAAGACTCCTAAATTATTTATAAGCAGAAAAAGGAAACTCCAACATAAATTCAAATTATTGGCTTGTTGTATCCTATTTGACGTCAATCTCATTGACTTGTGATATTTCTTGATAATGCTCAAATTCTGCTCGGTGCAAAATTTCTTGCTTTTGCGGAGAAAAGTTAGGTCTCTAATTCTATTGATGAGCCTCATCGTTGGTCTAGTTGTGGGCTTGTATAGCACTTAACGCACCTATTTTCTTAAAATGCTTTTTCATTGCTGTCAAGATTTCTCGCAGATGCTTGCACTAGCTATTGCACATTAGCGTATGTGCATTGATGGCTTGCGGCACATAATCGCTGATGATGTGCAGTGACTCTGCGTTGATGGTGTGTGCGCTAAGTGAGTTGGCGCTCACACTGTCGAATATGTTTTGCGGCATCTCGTGCATGCTCCTAAGTGCCTCACATGCGTTGCTTGGCACCTCATATGCAGTGCTTGTTGCCTTGCATGCATTGTTCGGCATCTTTCGCACGTTGCTCATGCTATAACATGTGGTCTCGTGCATGATGGCATGGAAGGCGTATGTAATTTGCAGTGTATTTGTGCACGCTGCCTGTGTACTGTTGCTTACTACCTGTCAGTTGGCACGCGCTACGACTTGCGCTACCTGCTGCACGTTTATGTGTGAGGTAGAGTATTGGCACGTTAAACTGCTGTTGAATTTTCTCTGCACATACTAGCCTCTATTGCTATGCATGATTCTTGTTCGTTGCTCTTGGTACCTTCGTTGTCTTTCGTGCTCGTTCTGTCTTTTAAGGTCCTTAGATCAATTTGGTTTAGATGTATCTAACTTTAGATACTGCTACATGAAGTTGAAATTGATAGCAATGGAGGTAAAGTATTTATTCAAACTTGGTCGCATGTGTTCGTATAGTTAGGCTAGTTAAAGATGGATTACAACAATAATTTTTAAAGAAGAACTTGAGATTGTTGTTGGATTTACAACCACATTTAAAGTCTGAAATGTTTAATCCAATACTTAGTCATAGATTTCAAGCTCAAAAATTTAAATTGCTACCCAACCTTAAGAAAAAAAGAATGAAACAACTCTATTAAATGACTATGTTAAAGAATTTAAATCAACTTATGACTCACTTATGCCATTGGAATGTTATTATCTAAATAGAAAAGTTCATTTGACTTTACATGGATTAAGACTATAATATTAATCTTTCTCAATAGTTATGCTTAAGCCTTATATTCCATTGTATAATGATTTAATCCCGTTACTTTTTTTGTCATGAATTACATAACAAGTCTCATTTACCTAAACATATTAATTCTGAGTTGCATTTTTAAGATACCAATGCCATTACTATAGATGACCTAAGTGCACCTATTAACTTAAAATCGTATACTGCATTCGATTATGTTATGGTTGGTAATGGCAATAGATTACACATCACATATATTGGACAAGTAAATATTTTTCCTACAAACATTTATTTATCTTTGAATAATATAGTTGTAGTTGATGATATGAAGAAGAATTTGATTTTTGTTTCTCAAGTAACATGTGATTATCCTTTTTACATCATGTTTAACGATTATGTTTTTTTTTAATTAAAAATCAAAGGACCCATTACATTATGGCAATGGGGACTAAGAAAGATTTGAAGATGCTGCTGTCAAAGTTTTGTGGTTGATTTAGACACTTGAGATGGAAAAATTAGGACATCCTTAAGCTTGTGTTTTGGATTTTTTTTATATTTATAAAATATAAACAAGTTTTTGTGACAAAGTAGATTAAAGATTCATATAACAATTGCGTTTTAAGTAAAAGCTCCATATTCCCATTTTTTCCTTCAAATAACAAGGCATGTTTACGGGTTGTTGAGATTTACTGTGTTTTATTGGGTCTTGCTTCGATTTTATCTAATCAAGGTTTTCATTATTATGTTATATTTGTTGTTGATTTTTCTCATTTTGTATAGCTTTGTCTCTTAAGCATAAATTAGATTTCAATCAGACAATGGTGGTAAAATTTTAACAAAAAAAATTTAGTAATCATTTACTTCATAATGTCATTCTTCACCAGATAACTTGTTTAGACACATTGAAACATAATAATGTTGTTGAGTATAAACATCTTCATGTGATTGAATTAGGTTAGCCATAATGTTCCATACTTTTATGTTTAAGAAAATTTCAAGTACACACTTTTTATATCTCTACAATTCTCATGAACTGCTTACCTGCACCTACACTAAATATGAATATCCCTTATCATCTTCTCCATCACAAAGAATTTGTGCATGACTACTTGCATACTTTTGGTTGTCAATATTACCTATATCATCATTCCTACACTAAACATAAAACTTGAATCTCAATCACTTTCATGTGTTTTCACAACCTATAGTGATAGACAAAAGAGCTACCATTGTCTTCACTTTTCGTCAGGCCACTTATATATCTTACATCATGTTATATATTTGACAAACAAAGCTTTTCTCTTTGTCTATCTACACCATCTAATCTAAATCCTCAAACAACATACACTAATGGTTATCACTGCCTCAACTCCGTACATTTATTGTACCATCTGATCATCTTTTACTATTTATGGACAAAATTTATGCATGATTCTTTAATAATAAGCCTATATTCTATTAGATACCTTGTCCATTTGTTACTACCACATTAGTGCCACCACCAATAATATCAAATTTAATTTTTGACAATTATGATATGCTACAACCTCCTTGACTCTAATTCTCTATACCATCTACTCATTCTACATATTTTATGGCCATTAGTAGTTGCATTAGTATAGTTAAATCAAATTACAAATATGGCCACTCCACAATTACTATTTTAACAATTCCTTCTAAACATAAAACTATTAAAAGTGCTTGGTTAGTATGCTACAATGATATATGTGATGGAAGCTTTTTATCAAAATCAAACTTGAGTACTTATGCCATAAAAATTTTTCATGAATGTTATTGGTTACTAGTGGGATTTTTAAAAAAACAAAGTTAAAATCTAGTAGTTCTATGGATTGGTTGAAAGCTTGACTTGATGTTAAATGATATAATCAACACAAAGGTATTAACTTTATTAAAACTTTTAATCAAGTTATTGAACCAACAACTATTTGCATTGTTCTTATAGTTTCTATAGTTAAAGGATGGAGCTTCGCCAATTTAATGTAAAAATTGCATTTTTTCATGGATAGCTTAACACACCAATTTTTATGAAGCAATCACAAGAATTTCAAGACAAGTAATTGCTCACTCATGTTTTTAGATTATATTAATCCTTATATGGATCATAAAAAGCTATACGCTCTTGGTTTAATCAATTTAGTTCATTTCTTATTGAATATAATTTTTGTTTTTCTCTAGCAAATCCTTCTTTATTTGTGTTTATATTAGTGATGATAATATGATATTATTGGTGTATGCAGATGACATAATTCTCATAGAAACAACTTCCAAGTTATTGAATTTGTTTATTGTATAACACAAGATCATTTTTTTATGAGAATCTTGGTTTGTTGCATAATTTCTTAGATGCTTATGCTCAATACTTTAATGGTGGAATTTTTAACTCTCAATCTAAATATATAACAAAGTTACTTTATCACACAAGCATGGTTAATTACAAACAAGTGGCTACTCTTATGGCATCCACACTAGTTATAGTTGCTAACGGTGATGATCTATATCCTAATGTCATTAAATACTATCATATTATTTGTACTCTTCAATATCTTACGCTTACTTGACCTGATTTCTACTTTGCCGTCAATATTGTCTATCAACACATGCATGCTTATACTCGCGCACACTTTCAAATAATCAAGTCAATTCTTCGACATATGAAAGATGCATTATTATCATGCCTTAGCAAAGCAAAGCAATTTAAACTTGTATGGTTTTCAGATGTTAATTGGGCTAATTGTCTGATAAAAACACAATTCATTACTAGCTTTTGCATCTTCTTAAAATATAGTTGTATTTCTTAAAATAGTAAGAAATAACATATTATTTTCACATCTATTGTTAAAGTCGAGTATTGTGTAATGGCATTTATTGCAACTAAATTAACCTAGGTTTGCTTTATTCTTTATGAGATTGATATTTCTCAAACCAATTCTCGACTCTTATTTTGTGATAATCTTTCAATTTTATACATTTGTAAATCTATTTCCATGAGTTTACTAAACTTATTGCCATTGATTATCATTTTGCTAGTGAGATAATTGCTCTTGGCACTCTTATGACATGTTTAGTTTCTTCTTTACAACTTGTGCTGTATTTACTAAACCCCTCTCATGGAATAATTTCAAATACTTTTGCAGCAAATTTGGTCAATAAACTAATGGATAAATTATTTTTGAATTTGGTTTCTTTTAAATTTTGGTTTATTTTGTATTTAAAGTTGCACAAAACTCTATATTAGTTGTAATTTATATTGAATAAAATTATCAAGAGTTCACATTAAACATGTCTTAAATTTCTCCAAATGTATTAAAAATAAATGTAGTGAACTATTTTTATAAAATTTTTGGAGTCCAATAATAATTTTCTTTCATAATTGCCAAATGCTAGTATACAAGGATATAATAATAATTGTAGCATCACAAATAAATTTTTCATCAAAATTATGGATTACATTAACAAATAAGTCTTCTAAGGTATTTTTAAAATTAAAATGTATACTTTACCAACTTTAAAGGTCCAATAATTCTTTGTCGATTAAAAAATAATTAGAAAAAAATATTTAATTAATGTGGTTTAAAAAAATGTCTCGATTCAAATTTTAAACATATGTATTTTTGCAAATCACCCTTATTAAGTTGTAAGAGCCTTCTTACATTGGATTAGGTACACGAGTATCTATGGATTACAATAGAAAAATAAAATAATTGGTAAATTAAAAATTTTAATTAAACTAAACCAACTTGATCTTAATTTTTAAGAAATACTAATCAATTCTTAGGCCTTGTTTGATTTATAAGATAGTTTCCATCACTAGCTATTTTAAATATATCTCTCTTACTGATACATCACTCTAATACGAAGAAGATCCTTATTAATGTATGAGATCATAATCTCCAAACACGTAATAAAAAACTTTTTTGGTAATCTTAGTCTATAATTCTTTTTTGTCATACACTTAAAATTTATTTTTTTTAGGTCATAAAATAATATCATAAACATGCACAAAGAATAACAGCAAGTATATCAATTAAAAATAATATTATAGACATGCACAAAGAATAACAACAAGTATATCGGTTAAAAATAATATATAGAGATGGCTTTAAGGACAGGTGACAAAAGTGGCTAGTTGAAATCCAAAAATTTAGCCTAAAATAAGGGACTCCAAATCTAACTAACTATACGCTAAGTTTTTTTTCCCCAACATTAGACTTTAATTATGACTTAAGCTATAATGTTTTATTAGAAAAATAATTAAATATTAGTTTTCACCTTATTTGAGGTTATCCAATCTAACATGGATTAGAAATTCTTTTAGTAAAATAATTTTCCAATCAAAAAATAAAAGAAAGTCTAATTTATATGAAAAATAAATCCATGAAAGACCAGAAGAAAAAAAGAAAAACAAGAACCTACGAACAATTGCTTACTTTAATTTTTTAGAACATAGTAACATATTTTAAAAAATCAAATAGAGTGAATGGAGAGAAAAAAAAATAAAAGAAAGAAGAAGTTATAGAAGCAATAAGTGATTAAATCTTATAAAAATAGATTTTTACGCCATGCATGCCATAATTTAGTTAATTATTAATTTATATATATTATGGAATTATTATTTTATTCTAAAAAAGAAATCTTAATTTTAGCCTTATTTTCTTGATCAAAGATTTTGACACACATACTATAAATTAAGTTTTTTTAGCAATTTCATTACTAAATTTTATTATTTTAATATTATTTTTAAATGTTAAATTCAAATATTATTATAATTCGTAGATATCTTAATTATTTTTTATAATAGTTAAAGGCATTCTTTATATCTTTCTTATTAGGTCATAATTATATCATTGTTATTAAATTTTTTTAGTCATTATGCCTTTGATTATAAAGTATTCCTCTCGCTATGTAAAAAAAAAAAAGAAGTAAAGATTAAATAATGTTACTCAAATTTCAAAGAAGAGATATACTAAAATTTTTTGGCAACAAAAAACAAGTAGAAAGTTTAGATAAAACTTTGACTAACGTTGAACAAATAAATGATAGTGATAATGAAGAGCATAAATTGAATGAAGATGTCAAAAATAAGGTAAATGAAGATGTTAAATATTTGGTGAATGAAGATGTTGAACCTTTGGTAAATGATACATAAAGTACAAACATGTACATGTATAGTACTTTAAACTAACAAATTGGGACATAATTGATGAAAATTATAAAGATCTATTTGTAACAAAAGGTCTTATAAGAATTACTAATAATGATTTTTCAACAAATCACCTTGGCAAATATTTCTTTTCAAAACATTATACTCAAATAATGTCTAACGGATTTAAAGCAGATAGAACATGGCCTATATATTACATTTATTTAGATACGGTCTCTTGTTTTTATTGTAAGTTGTTTAAGTAATATGGGAAAACTTTTCAATTACACTATGAAAGATTTTATGACTAACATAATCTAAGTAAATAGCTTTCAAAGCATAAATGTTCTCTAGAGCATTGTCTTCGTTAGAATAGTTGTGTGAACTAAAAAATAGATTTGATTATAATGAAACAATTGATTGAGAAATACAAGAAAAAAGCAATAGAGAAAGGGAACATTAGCGATAAGTGTTACTAAGAATATTTTTTGTAATGAAAATACTTGCTAAAAGAAAAATGGCTTTTTATTTAAAAAATGAGAAAATTTATGATGAGAATGAAAATTTTTTAAGCATAATTGAAATGATTGTTGAATTTATCTAATATTTATAACGCACATTATACGAGATCAAACTATCAATTATTATTATCTTATCCATAAAATTTAAAATGAAATGATATAGTTGTTAGCAAGTGAGATGAAAAAATCCATTATCCAAAAAATCAAAGAAGACTAGTTCTTTTTAAAAATACTTGATTGTACACCCAATATTAATCATAAAGGCAAATGTCAATTGTGGTTTAATTAATATTACATCAAATGTATTAAAGATTTACGAGTTCCTTTTAGGATTTTTATAGATCGATGAGACATTTGGACTAGGTCTCTTCAATGCATTAAAAAATATTTTGAATACACTTAAGCTTAATATTGCTACTATAAGAAGGTAGAGGTATGACAATAGATCCAATGTGAAAGAAAAACATATAGGAGTTTAAGGTAGACTACTTGAAATGAATTCAAAAACCTTATGCACCCATGTGGTTTTCATAGTTTCAATCTTGCTCTTTATGATATGGCTAACTCTTGTTCAAGAGTTACATTTCTTTTTAGAATGGTACAATGAATATGTTAAATGTTTTCCTCTTTCGTAAACAGGTAAGTGTTTAAAGATCATGTCAAAGGTGCAAAGTTCAAGTCAAGTCCCTAGTTAAAGTCATTATCAAAATATATTGAAAATCATGTGGACAGTGTTCATGTAATTAGACATCAAGCTTCAAAAATAAGATGTTTTTTGGTTTACATGCCAAAAAACAGTGATAATCTTAAAATAAAGAACGGAGCTAAGTCACTAACAGTATATGAAATTGAGAGTTTTAAGTTTTTATTAGCCATGGTAATTTAGCATTATTTACTTTTTGTTGTTAACTCTAATAACATAATGTCACCTCCCAGATCATAAATTCGAGCAAGTTACAACTACTATACATTCGTGAGAATTACCTTTTACTAATAAATTACACAAATATATAAGGTCTATAACATCATACATGCATAAAACTGCCTGACATATATAATATTCATAACTAAAATATTTTAAACAATTCAATTGCATTTACAAAAATTTTAGATTTCTTCTATAATATTTTTATATATAATTAAGAAAATATTATATATCTAATGATTTTTCGACAAAATGCTTATCATTAACTAATTATCCAGGATGGCAACCATGACCTTCTCAGGACTATTAAATTTAAAAATATTTTTAAAAATAAAAAAGTAAGTAGTCACTCAGTGAATAAATACATAATAATGAACTAAATTTTTAACATTAGAATAAGAGTGTTATATTAAAAATATATATATAGTTCATAAAATTCAATCAATTGTTTATATTTAAACAATAAATAAAAAGTATTTTCATATTTGTTTTTGTGGATAATTCAATCAAATAGAAGCTCACTAAAAATTATTTCCCCTCCCCCTCCCCCTCCCCAAGATATCTATCAGTGACTTTTTAGTTGACATTTTAGGATCTGTTAATGAAGATTTTTGTAAATTTATATATAATAAAGTCATGGAATCTACTCATTAACGTTAGGTAAGATAAATAGTGTAGTGTCAAACACTTGACTATCTGACATTCACTTTTTTATCTCCTTATAGGCGATAATGAAAAAATAACTACTCTCATACCCTATTTCTAATAAAAAAAAGTGTATATATTAATGCATCATATCTATATATGTGCACAATCGAATCCACAATCAAGCACTTATACTAAAGTTAATCATGAAAATTATAAATATATTTTCACATTATACTTATCAAATCATAAGATCATAAAATGATTCTCACATCATACTCATAAAAATACACATTTATAGATAATTTACTCAAATGTTTAAACTTATTTTATACAAAAAAAATATTAAAAATACATCAATATTTATAAAATATTTAAATTAGTATTAAAAATATTTAAAAATAATCAATCTACCACAGTTCATAGAATGTTACACTCTCAAAATCAATTTCTTTGTTGAGCGAGATTTTTTACGATGTTCTCAAGTTCTAAATAATATTTTGTATATATAAATAATATTAATATACCAAAATATGAAAACATAATTAAGATATAATGCAAGTGATACATGTGTCCCTATTCGACGTTTATCAAATAATTAACATTAATTTATAAATTTATTTATTACAATAATATATATATATATATATATATTACAACAGTTTATACTACATTTATTATTATTATTATTATTATTATTATTATTATTATTGTCGTTGTTGTTATTATTATTATTATCATCATCATCATCATTTCTTACCAAATTTATTTTAATCAATTAAATTTTATACCCTTACACATTATATATCAATCTTTTTAATCACACAATAATAACTAAATATGCACATTTTATAAATTAAAAACATACAAATTTATAAATTATACCTTATCATAAAATAATTTCAATTTTAGAATTTTTGTCGTACATAAACATAATTTTCTAAAAGTCATAACTCATACTATTTAATACCAATTTGCATCACCCTTTTTCCTACACCTTAAATATTCATTAATCTTATTCTAATGCATTAAAATTGATTAATATGGCTTAGAATCATTATAAAAAATTCAACTAAATTCAATACACACATATTTCTTACACATACAAATCTCAAATTCCAATTCTTCCTACAATAACTTTTAAACTTATACTCATTCAAAACATCAAAACACATCATATACACACCTTAACATAATTCACTTTTTAACATATATTCATATAAGCATCAATGTCATCATAAATCAAAGTAAAAGTACGTACATACATATACTAGGTTTTCGGTTTCCTAAGGTTCAAAATCAAAAATTTCTTACATGCTTCTAAACATAAATAAGGGTCAAAAAACTCATTAAAAGTTTTTTGAGTTTAAAAACACCCATTTCCTAAATTTTCTTTCAATTTTTGTCTACCAAGAAAACTAATTGAAAATAAAGGGTTTTCTAAATATTTTGGTAGTTTATCAACGATAGGAGATAAGAGAAATGAAAGAGGAAGAATATAGAATTTGGTGGACACTTGAAGAAACTTGGAGAAGAAATGAAAATGGTGCAAAATTTGGCCAAATAGAGATTTAAACGCAAAAGTCTTAATTTTAACATTTTATCCACCAATCATAGTCATTTGGATATATATATATATATATGTAATTATTGAATTTGTTTTATAATTAACTTATTGATAAAATTACTAATTTATCCTTGATTTAATAAAAAAAAACCTAAAATAACCTTACTAGTTCATGAAAATATCAATTATGTAATTTCATAAGATTTTAATGATTTTTAAATTTATATGAAAAAATAAAATTAAGAAATTAAATAAATAACACATAAAAATATTCATAATATTACGCACCTTGATTTAACATCAACTAAATAAACATATACTTAATTTAATATTTTTATATACATAATATGCCATAAATATGTCATGAATGAAAATATAATGTATTTACAAAATTTTAAAAAATTTATACGAATTCTACACACACTTTTTCAAACTGAAGACATCCATACTGATGCAGTTATACATGAATTGAAAATATTTATTTTTATCTTTGACAGGTATATAAAAATTAGATTTGAAGAAGTATGATAAAAGCTAAGGATATTGCAACTATGATGAAAATTTAGCCAGTTTTCATGAAAGGTGGATCATTTATAGAAAAAAATAGTTTGATGAGAACATTGGTGAAGAGAAGGCACAATCAGCTGAAAAATCTTTTTAAGTTAATTACTTTTGTTTTATAGTAGAACAAACTCTTTCTTCATTCAAAAGTAGATTTGAGAAATTCAAAGTGTATGAGAAAATTTATGGGTGCTTTTTTGATTCGGAGAAGTTAAAATCTTTAAATCTAAATAATTTAAAGGCCTTTTGTAATAATCTTCAAAAATTTTTGAAAAATGATGATATTATTAATAATAACGAGATTGATTTGTTTTTAAAATTAAACATCTTGAGAGATCTTTTATCATTTGAAATCATAAGATAATTGTTTTCCAATTGCTTAGCAATATATAAATTTTTACTATAGCAATTATTATTGTGTCTGTAAAAAGAAGTTTTTTAAAGCTGAAACTAATTAAATCTTACCTTTGACCAACCATATTTTGTAAAAAATTAAATAGATTAATTATGTTGTCTATTAAAAATTATTTGATAAAAAATATTAAGTACAAAGACTTAATTAGCAATTTTTAATTACAAATTTGACAAGACTAGTTATCAATAATGTTAAAATTTTGTAATTAAATTTTAATAAATTAATTGATTAATGCCAAATACATTTTTAATTATGTAATGTAAATAAAAAGTTAAAACTTAAATTTTTATTAAATATAAAAATAATATAATTTTTAATATTTTTTTTATCTATCATGACAGGAACTACACTTTAAAAAATGATTTAGTTGTCACAGGACGTTATATTTTTATTGAACCCAATGTGGCGCTTAATTAGTATCAAACTTTTATAACTAAGTAAGTCTTAATCGATGTGCGAAAAATGACGATGGTTAAAATTTGTTCTATAATTTTTATATAAATGAGAAAAAAAATTTAAATTTAAATATTTAAAAAATCACTCCAAATATTTCCTTTAATTATAAAATATTTTAGAGTTTTGTACTTTCTAAAATTTGTATTTGTTTTAAACAACTTTAAACTTATTTTTGTGTCATATATATGAACTATTTTAAGCTTGCTTTGCTGCCTCCCTTTCAAGCTTCCGGCCTGAGTTCCGTGACACAGGACTCTGAAATTCGAAGACGCCCCAATAGTTTACCATGTGAATACCATGTGGCTCTGAGTCCCCTTCCGACCAACCTTCAAAATTCGAGAATAAAAATCAAGAGATTTTGATTTCTCCAAATAATTTTTTAATGGGTATTCAGACTTCAGTCTGAAAGAGGAAACGAGTAAAGCCAAAATTTACAAGAGAGAGACTCTTCTTCACAAATCAACTCACAGAACATAATGCGAGTCCACCAAGACAAACCAGACCAGCGGATGCAGCTGCAGTTGTTTTTTGTTATGGTTTAAGCGGTAATCTACAGCGTTTACGACACCAAAAAGAGAAATAAAAAAATAAATTACTTCTACCGAGCATTATATTATCATAAGCAACTAAACAAGATTCGACATCGTCCTATCATTCAAATCTAAACAACAAATTCTAACTTCAAAACAAGCATATCAAATTGTCCTTAGGCTGCCTTGCAGATTCTGGAACATCAATAAGTCTTCTATAGGATGGTTTCTGGACAAAAGTTTCTCTGCAAAAAACCAACTCATAATGGGTATGATAATAGCAACTCTTGCTTCCTAAATCAACCACAGCATTGATCCCATGACCACGATTGGCTTCCCTCAACAATAAATTGGTATTGGATTTCGAGCTTATGCACTTCGTTCACTATCAGAAACTTTAAACGATGACAAGCATGTTCGTAGGAATGCTCAAAATTTAGCTGATATGTCTGAGATATAAGCACCTAGATCATTACTTTAGCCACTAGTACAATACAAAACTTGAGCGTACATCAAATAAAATACAACCCATAACATAAACCACCAAAACAGTTTTAATACTAGATAAGATCATAGGGTTCTACATTCTCAACATAATTTGGAAATAACAGCTCCTAGAATGGACAAAATAAAAAAAATAAAAAAAGAAAAAAAACGAGAGAGAGCGTGAGCTAGATATCACTTCTACCGGCCAAAAAGAATAAAAAGCTCATCCTTTTTTTGTCAAGTAGAAGAAGAGAAGAAAAGAACAAAAAACTTAAGACAGCTAGCTAGGATGTCTTCAGATAATTAACATAATCACATGCATAAACCACCTCTGCACATTGAAATCCAGCATCAACAGCTAACAACCCCACCACCACCACCAACCTCATCATTTGTTTCCTCAACCCCACAAGAGCATCACACCTGAGAAGAAGAGCATTATAAAGAAAGATAAGGAGGTAGTGATTTGGAGTCTCAACCCACCATAACTGTAATCTGTATTGACGCTGGTAGGGCCCATGCCAGTGCCTACCCCTCCCAACACTCCCGTTCCAGTAGATGGTGATGTGGTGTACGGAGTAGCGGTGGTGGTTGGTGAAGTAGTGGACGGAGTTGTGGTTGAGGGAGTTGTGGTTGAGGGTGTTGTCGTACCGGTACCAGTACGAGGGGGATTAGTTGTGACAGGTGTAGTTGGCATAGTTGTGGGGGTGCCTGCAGCACTGAACAAACCGCAAAACCAGTAAACATAAATTCAAAAAAGTGAACTAAAAATATGGGAATACCAGCAAGTCATTAACTAAACAGTCATCCCAAATGCTTGAGTGCCTTTCAAAAGATGACCTAGCCGTTTATGTTCCAAACTTTTTGCTCAAGAGTAACACATTGTGCAACCTTGAAGTTTCTGATTTCTATATTCTTGTTTATATGAACTTACTTCAGCCTACATAACTTAAATAATGAACAGTTTAAAGCTTATCTCTCCAGTCACTTCAAAAGTATAAAGACAAATACCCTCAGTTCATTATTTTATTTAGAACTCGAGCATTTACTTTCTGGTTTAAATCAGGGTTGAAATTTTCACCAGTATAACATTGTCTTCATTTTGGTCCTGAGCAAAGCAAGATTACATAAATGAACAGTAACACATTAAGTCATTAACCAATACATAATAGGGTTTGATAATGCATTTTATTTCCACTTAAATGCTGGAATTGACATCAATCATTGGCCTATACAGCGGGACAGTTGAATGACCAAAGAATTACATATCGTGTTCATTTTACATTCTCATTCAAAGATCAAAAGCATGAGAACATTCTCACTAGAGAATTGAAAGAAAAAGCAAGAAAGAAAATAGAACAAAAACATTTTCCAGTTATTTTAATAGCATTTTTACCAACTATTGTCATGCATTTCTTAAACAAACTACTGTAGTGACTGCCAAACCCGAGAAGTTTAATAACCTAAAAAATAATGAATTTTCGCACAGTTCTATCAAATTGAATCCTAATTCATATAGCTTTTGTTTAACTTTGACAAGATGCATACCACCACAATGAAGAAAGTTAAAACCAAGTGGGCCGGGAGTTCTAATCAAGGAATCAGTATATCTCTACAAAATCCAATAAGATTAACCTTTGGATATGACACTACAGTCTTCTATATATGTAATCCAAAAACCATGCTTGTGCTGTGTATAATTGGAACAGCAATAATTATAGAAGTGCTCCAAAACTGGTTTACTGTAGCCTGCAGGAATCACCATAAAACTGTTGGACCAGACATGCACAAGCCTCGAGATATCAAAAAATTTCAAAAGTTGGCTCAAATCTCAAAGAAAACGTGCCCATCTCACGGCTTTAAGGGATCTGTAGCAACCAGAACAATAGCCCCACCGTGAAAGTGACAGCAAACTTTATTTTATTTGAACGCTGACAAGCCAACTGTTAAATCTCCCTCAGCAAGGTTATTTCCGGGTGGTCATAAAGAAAACATTGAAGATTGTGACAGCAATGCTTTCACTTTTGTTCTCTCTCCTTTGGAGACGGTAAAAATGGCGCCACGCTTTTGATTAAGTGACCATGTTACCTAAAGTAATCGGGTGCTTCTATACTTTACACTATTCAATCCTTGGCACTTTCTCGGTTTAATTTTTTTTTTCTTTTTCACTTTTGTTAAACGAAAAACAAATTTATCGTACTAGGATGCAAACTCAAGAGGTGGTAAGAAGGAATTTGATTTCATTTAGATCCCAATAATTGCAGTATCTTTATGAAAGAGAAAAGTTGAACCAATGGGTCTTAACAACTTTAATGGCCAATTATGAATCAGTCAGGAACGTCATCATGCAATTACAACATGAGTCAATATGACATAAAGAGCTTAGATAGAATAAGATCACAAGTGAACGAGAAAGAAGGGTTTCAGATTTTAGAGCAATATTCAATAATTTCAATTTAAATGGAAGCCATATGAAAGAGAAACAGTTGCTGTAAGCTGCAATTCTTTCAAAAAGTTATCTTTTCTTCATGAATAAAAGCAAAGATGCCCATCCCACCCAGAAGAAATTCTGAATGAAACAAACAAAAGAGTCTAGGTAGGACAACACCACACTAGTCAATAGATAAAATACTCAGCTTCGGTTATTTTATTTTCTGACCACTTAGTTAATTTCCCTACCTCATTTAAATTGCATACTACTCAGTTCAACTAACTTAAATTAGATCTTCCCAGCCAAAAAAAATGGTAAAAAAAAAACAAAAAACACATGTATATACCAGAGCTTCTCATAAAATTCCAAATTTCTGCAAATTATTCTATTTGCATATGAATGTTGTATTTATATTTACATCCTAGATTCTTCCTCCATGTTCAAAAGCATAATAAAAGGGACCCATGTTTGAAAAAGAATGACGAGGATGTGTGGACTATAGAGAAAGATAGTATCCTATGTAAGACATGATAAATAGGAAATCTTCAAAAACTATGCAAAATTCATGTCCAATCAATGGAATTTAGATTAAACTGTGCCTTTATGGGATGTGGTGCCCCATCTTTTACTAAGAGCACCCCCAAATACGATCCTGAATAGTGTCGGAAATAAGACACCATAATAAACTACAAAAATTTGAAAGGAGGTTGATTATATGTCATGTCGATAGAGTACTGAATTCGCCAAATGAAAATGCAGAGAGAAAAAAGAAGCCAGGGAGAATAGAAAGCGGACCAGACATACCTGGCACTAGAAGGGTAAGAACAGCCAGCAGTGCCTGTAAATCAACATGTAAAAGGAGTTGAGTTTTTGGAGAATTTTTCTTCTCTTTTACCTTTTGGTAAGCGTTAAAGAGAGAGAGAGAGAGAGAGAGCTTACTGGGGTCAGTAGTAGTAATGGTGGCAGTTCCAGCAAAATCACAAGTGCCTTGGCCTTGCCCCTTCTTCTGGAAATAGCTATTGACAGCATAACTGCAATGAGCTTTGACAGTGTTTGGGTTGAAACAACCTCCATTTTGATGGATTGGGTTACAGTCAGCCCCAGCTCCACATGCATAGTCTAAAGCTTTCTGTAAAACTGTGTCACTCGCTCCATCCTTGCAAATACACCATGTGGCAGCTACCATCATCGTGCACAAAAAAAAGGGTTATATATTATTAGCCCATTTAGGAAGAAAATACAGCAAGATCAAACTCAAGAGAAATGAGCACCAAATTTTTTATTTCTTTTTTCACAAAAGATATAATTAGTAAAGTTTTCAGACTAAAATGCAAAGTTGCTTTTGAACAAGAAAAAATCAAGTAACAGAATGCATCCGAAAAGAAACAAGGAACCATTTCGGCCACTGTAAGCAGGGAGAATGTCTAAAAAAATATGAAGTTTGAAAGATATAACACAAAAGTTTACACTCTTATACCAACAAGATCAAAAACAGAAAATGCACCCAATAAATAAATCACTTTTTTTCACAAAATATAATGTCATTAGAGACATTATACTCTTAAAAAACAAAGAAATAACCAGAGAGGGGATGGGGAGTGCAGATTAAAGAGATCTCCATGACTAAAAAATTTAATAAAAAAAAAAAAGTAAGCTTACTTGAATGGCCAGTGATGCCAAGAAGGAGAACTAAGAGCACCAAAACAGCCATGAGTGAAGAAATTACAGATTTAAAGTCAGATAAAGATTAAGATTAAGGTAAAAAAAAAAAATGGTTGAGCACAGAAGTTTGTTGCGGCACAACAGCTACCTAGCTTTAAGAGAGAGAGCGAAGCGGAGAAATGAGGTTGGGAATTATATGTAGACAAAAAATAAAATGTAAGACACAGAGCGAAATGTCAATAGTAGTGGTGGGATGAAGGTGGCCTTAGCGTTGATGTCGGCTTGTGAGTACCTTTTTTGCATCTCACTCCACAGTTCACTGTAACGTAATACTGTTAATACTAATTCAATACACTCTTTATTTTAGGATTTATTTACAGTATATTCATATGTTATTACATTTAAAAAAAAATTTATCTTTATAATTGAAAATTATTTTTATAAAAATTTAAAGTAAAGAGTAAAATATTAAATTTTAAATTTTAAATTTTATTAAAAAAATTTTTATTTTTATTTTAAATTTTTATAAAAATAATTTTTAATTATAAAATTAAAAAATTTTAAATACAACGAACATAAATATATTACATAAATGTATCGTAATTAATTTTTTTATTTCACTTTTAACACGTAATATTATAAATTTATAATATTTATTAATCCATCATCTTTAACTTTTATCAAAGAAATAAAAATTTTTATTTTTATGAAAAGATGTACAAAAACTTAAGTTAAACGAAGATTTTATTTAAAATTTATAATTAAATTATTATAAAAATTTTTGTATAATAAAATTAATAATAATAATAATTTAAAAGTTTTATTATGAAGTTAAAAAAAATTAAAAAGTAATAATAATAATAATAATGAAATGAGATGAAATTAGGGCAAACAACGTGAAATGAAAATGGCAAACAGCAGGCCTACTTCCCGCCTTTTGTTCTTTTGGGCATTCGTGACTCCAACAATAATGGCTGGCATGGGACCCTACATCTCACTGCCATGCTATTTTATCCCCAATTATGCCCCTGCTGCTATAATTGCCGCCCTTTAATCTCTTATTCAAATAATAATAAGAATAATAAAATAATAATAATAATAATAATATATTTTAATTAATAATTTATCTCTTCTTCAAAAATTATGTATTTTGTAATTTAAGTTTTAAAACTAATTTAACATTACCGACAAAATTAGAAAAAAAAAAAAAAAAGGGCAGCAGTCTCTACTCTGCTATCTTTTCTTGTTTAGGGTTCCCATAGAGAGGCGGGATAGTACAAACCACTGACTATGACTGGTGCGACCGGGACCATGACCACCAGCATGACCATGGGTTACAGCTGGCCAATCCTGAGCCAACTCTAAAATAACAAGACAGCTTGTTACTTTTAACAAATGGTTATTTTATATGAAGTAAAAAAAAATTTTCTTTTTGTTTCGTTTATTTATTTATTTATTTTTATTTTTTTAAAGTTTGATCATTTCCACATTGTCTTAAAACTTTTAAAACATAACAATTATTTTCTATATTTTAAAAAATAAACAAAAATCTCAATATCATAACATATTATTAATTTTATTAAAAAATTAAAAATTAATGAAATACTAATAAAATTAATATATCTTATTGCCTGCATTTACTGATTTTATTAGATTGTGAGGGAGTATTTTTCAATTCTATCCACCAAAGCGACAAAATTAAAAGTTTTATGAGAGATAAGTGATAATATTATCATTAAATTAATAATCACGAGCTAATGAAACGTTAGCAGTTAAAAATAGTATTTATAAAATATAAGAGATAAAAATATCAATATGTCAAATTTGAAAGTTGCTTCTTGTTACAAAAAATAAAAACTCGCCCAATCTTTTATTTTGGGCTATAATGTTCAGATTTGTTATTGAATTGATGTGATTCAAGAGACATTGGAAAGAAAATTTAAAGATTTACAAATTTGTGTGTCACTAATAAATCTTATTTGGAAGTATTTCAGTCTCTTAGTTTAAATAACATGATCTTGACATGGAAATTAATATATTTAATTAATAATTAATTAAAAAAATTAAATTTTTGCTGCACGTGGTATACTTAATTCCCAACATTAAGCCAAATCCTTGCAAGGCTCTAAAGGTTACTCCCCTGATTTGGCATCCTCCCTTACTCGCCAAAGGTTATCTTTGAGTTTTCAGCTGCTGTTGGTATTTTTTGAGATCATTTCGAGTGGTCTTTTATGGGACCTTTCTTAAAGTCTTTAGATATTCACAATTTGCTAGCTATTATCCTAGCCATTAGTAGAGGTGATTTTTAATACAATTCAACAAATTATTATGAATTAGATATGAAATTTAAGGGTTCGAATTGATATAAAATGACACGATTATTAAATAAATAATATAATAATACTGTGAAGTTTGAGTTTATACATAAAATGACATGATTATAAAATTAATAATACAACAAAATTACCGATTGAAGTTGAGAACTCTTGGCATATAAATTTATTTATGACAGAGTTAATTATTTAAAAAAAAAGAATGTATACTGATTTATTTATAATCTAACAAAATTATTTTATATTTTAAAAAATTATATTTATTATATTTTAAATAATATTTAGTTATATTTAAAATAAAATTAATTAATATTTGAGTATATAATATGACAAATATTGTACTAAAATATTATAAAAACATTTAACTTTTTAGTTGGATTAAAATTTTTATTTATTAATATAATTATTGAATGGATCAAATTTTAATTGATCTAATTTAATAATTTGATATCTGTTTAACACAACAAAGTATAACATGGGACAAATATGACATAATAATTCAAATTAGCACACTAGCATTGAGTTTGCTTTTGAATTAACACCGTTTGGTTTTCAGCGATGGTGGCCTTCCCTTTGGGTTGAGAGTGATTCAAGGTCCGCTTTATCCTGTCTGCCGAATGATTCTTTTGCTCGTCTCTACCGTCTTTATTTTGAGTTGAATTTCTTGTCAGCTGCAAGATGAATATTATGCGTATCCATTTATCCCACAGTTTCTGCTAAGGCAAGCGGCATGTTAATAAAGCTTTGCACATTTGAGAGTTGGTCTTCCTTCTTTGTCTTGGTGCAGCAGCGATCCTCCTAATCAAATCTTAGGTCTTATTTTTCAAGATAGTATGGGCAATCCAAACTGCCAGTTATTAAGTTCATACAATCGTCTAAGAGTTGATTACATTATTTTCTTTATATCAATATCCTTCTTAATGTCAAAGTAATTAATAGTTCAACATTTAATAAAAAAAAAAAAACTAAAATTAGTTTAAAATAATTTACTGAAATATTCCTAAACATGTCAATGAAACTAGAATAAAATAAGAATTTTTATATGAGTGTTGCTACTAGAATCCCTCCCCCCTTAATGTTAAAATTACATTAAAAGAGAATAGATATATCTAGTTAAATTTTCACCTAGTTTATTTTTTGTAAAATAATATTTACACTTTAGGTATTATATTATTATTATTATTAATATTTATAATTTCTGATAAATTATTTTTATATTTATTAATTATAATTTATTAGTTTTACTAGTTTTTAAGTTCTTATAATAAATATTTTTCAAAATAAATGGGCATACATCTTCTTTTTTTAACACATTCAAAAGCATTTTCAATTAGTTTTTAATTTCTACTTATAATAATCCCTTTTACTTTTTTTATTACCTGTAAAATAAATAAAAATATCTCTTCTTCTTTTAACAAATTCAAAAGAATTGTACTGGTTTTAATTGAGAATTACGAATTTTGGAAACATATGTATTTTAACAAAAACAAAATAATAATAATAATAATAATAATAATAATAATAATAATTGCATGAGATTTGGATTAATTATGAGATTTGAATAATAACAAAATAATAATAATAATATTAATTAATAGGATTTATGTAAACGAGTATTGTTGACGAGAGTTTAAATTAGTTATTGTGTATGAACAGTAGTAATAATAGTGATAATAACTAGATTTATGTAAAAGTAAGAAAAGTAAAGTTATTTTTAAAATTAATAGGGTGCAATAAGAAATTTTTTAATTTTAATTTATTTTAATGGGTAAATAGGGAAGATGATTTTGAAAGAACTTTGGAGGGTTCCAATAGCATCACTCCTTTCTTTTCTATTACAAAATATTCTCTAACTTTTAAATATTATACACATAATATTATATAAAATCACGTACGAATATATTAAATTCATCGAAATAAATTTTATTTATATAAAATGTCAATAAGGACGGTGATATTTTTTTTAACTATTTATGTAATAATACCCTACCTATTTTTTTTTTTTAAATTATAATTCTATCTTGTTGAAATGACTAAATAAGATAAATAATAATATACGAAATTTTTATACTCCATAAACCCTTTATTTTTGTGCACTTAAAATTTTTCTTAAATGAAAATATATTTTTTGATATATGTAATATTTGAAAAGCAAAGGAAAAACCATATATGATGAGAAAATTTTGAGAAAAAATGTAAGTTTTATATTAATTTTTGTAGTTTTTTTATATAACAAAAAAGCATATGGACATTTGTAAGTAATGAAATATTTACTGAAATGTTAGACAAACCATCACTGAGTATTTTACTTTGGTTTAAAAATTGAGTACTTAAAAAATATGATGAAAAGGAAAAAGAACAACAACTTTAATTTAAGACAATGTTACTAATAATAGTATAAAAGAAATTTATAACATCTCATAAATTTTACAATATTTATTATAAAATTACAAAGGACAAAAACAAAAAAAAACACAGTTTTAAGAATAATAGTCATAATAAAAAATAACAAATTAACATCATATCTAAATATTAAATAAATATTAAAAATAATAAATAATTTTCGTCACATCCTCCACCGTTTCCTACCGAAGAAATTATCTATTTATCTATTTTAAATTTGTCTTTTCTAATATTTACGTGCACGGTGACAATGGTACAAATTTGAGATAAATTTGCATTCACTATAAAAAAAAAAAAACACTAATACCAAAATTTCTGTAAAATAATTCAAACTCAAATTCGCCGCAAAAAGGTAATATTAAAACTATCTTAAAATTGCTACAGATTTAAGTTTTTGATACCTAATCTTCTGTAGCAGGCATTTTATTTCAATTAAAACCATGCATTATTTAGGGTTTTTAGTTGTTTTTTTAACAATGATTTGTACTTCTACCTAACTATTACTAAAAAAAGGAAAACTGAACAATCTTGACCTCTTGATAGAGAACTAAAATATATCCAACAAATAAATTGGTTTTGAACAAAAATCTAGAGATTTTGATCTAATCTCGAGTTAGTAAATTGATTAGATTTTAAAATTGAACAGATAAATTACAATCATAGCCTTTAAAACCAAATAAACCAAGTAATAGGGATTGGGACGGTGCTATGATTATTATAGGGCTTTTTATATCGACCTGCGGTCTAATTCAGTCCTAGCGTGCACTAAGGTGCGATCTTTGGGTCCAGTGAAGATTTGGTCTGTTGGATGAGAAATGTTGGTGGCAACTAGGGTTTAGTAGGAATTATTGAACATATTTATATTATCAAAACGACGTTGTCTTGATAATAACAAAATCATTAAAAGAATGTTATTTTGATAATTGTATTAATAAAATAAAATTAAAAATAATATATTTAAAAAGATACATATCCGACAATTTTATATTATTTAAAATTTGTACCAAACTCGTCGTGACAAACTTGCATTTTTTTTTTCCATTTCTGCCCTGTTAGGATTGGATACCAATCAGTGTTCAGGTTTGCCCCATCCCCATGTGCATCACAACCAAGAGAATAGCCCTAGATCAGTCCGTTAATGACAAATTCTATTATAGTAACTATATGACATATTTATAATGGTACCACGATCATTTTAAGACAACTTATTTTTGTATAACGATGAAGAACATTTTGAGGATCTAACTAATATCATGTTGATATGTAGTTGATTCAAAGAAAGTACACCGTTTTTATCTTAAATTTATTTTGTATTCAAAATTAATTGGGTGAATAAATGAGTTTATGTATTTCTGTTCTAATAAATTTCAATTTTATATTTCTAATACTAAAAATCAAATTAACCTGACTATCAAAAAAATTAATTTAATAAAAATTTAATTAAAAATAGTAAATTTTGTATTATAAAAAAAAATTGATGGATTGGTGGGCCGCATGGCCCAATACCAATCTCTAATGGACCGTGTTTGAGATCATTCGCGCCTAGGTCGGACACAGCTCGATAAGATTCCAGCCAGCATTGTCCTGTGTGCGGAAATCAAGATCGAGAAGAGCGGGGAGTTGGTGGGGGGTTTGTTGGGAGTGTTTACTGGATCGTACATCAACGGGTCGACTGGGCCCAATTGCCATGTAAAAGAACTACAAAAATTTAGTCCAAGACCAATCGGATTACTACGGACCAGGTGCCCGAATGGTTAGCATATTAACCGGACATACAAAACTCCCCTCGGAAATCAGATGGTCACCGTTCTGGTTCAACATAAAATTTGTCATTTCTTTCTTTGTGAAATCAAGCAAAAAACCCATTCACTGGACCAGCAAGCAAAACCGTTACAGCATCAACGAGAAAGCAAAAGCAAGGGAAAAGCGAAACAGCAAAGAAAAACCACGAGCTAGAAGAAGGGCAAGAAATAATGTTACTTCAACTTCCGCGCTTGACAAACTCTCTCAGAGAACCGTTCGACATCGATCAGGCCTATCTCCAACGCAAAGCGATCCTCCAGACTCTTCGGAAGCCCCGCAAGTAAATTCCATCGCTCCTCTCAGATCACTTTACTTTATTAACTTTTCTTTTTAAAATTTTAATAATCGTGTTTGCTTCCCTAGAAAACGCCTGAAAATGAGGTAATGTAGAATTTGGACTTCAAAAAACGAAATCTGTTAGTTAAATATTTTTTTTTCCCTTAGAGAATAGAACTGCTATATACTTTATGATACAGAAACACATTTTTAAAGCTTTGAATTATTTGATTTAGTTCCGCGAACTCGCTTGATGAGTCAGAGATTGCGCGGAAAATTGTTTATCGATGGGAAGAAGGTATTATAACTCCTTAATTACTTACAATGATGTCTCTCTCTCTCTCTCTCTCTCTCTCTCTCTCTCTCTGTACACACACACACATACCCACCCACACGCACACATTGCTTGAAATTGGATTCTGAAGCTTCAATGGTGAAATTATGGAGTAGCTTCTACAGAATTGCGACAAGTTTACAAGCAATTTATTGGGGCGGTGGTGGAGTTGATTGATGGAGAAATGCCCCCTGAAGAGTTTGGTGAGGTTGCATTGACTGCTTACTGTCTTTTTGGTGAGCTGGAAGATGAGGATGCTAATGTGGATAGAAACATTGTTGAAAGGAAGTAAGTATTTGATTTTTCAAAGTTTGATGCAATGACTGTTATGATGGAAAGTTGAAAGTAGTGTAGTAAAAAACTTTGAAATTTCATTGGCCGCATTTTGTTGTACCATTGTGGTAATGAACCAATTGATTGAAGACTTTGCATTATCTGGGGAAAAAATGGCAATCACAGTGCATGTATTAGAAAGGTGACCATTAAGTTAAAATAAAGTCAGCTTCCTTAGTTTTTGGAGGTTTTGTGATTGTTGTATTTTAATGGTTTCTGGATCTGTAATTGTGGCAATTGATATCGGAATGCAGGTCAGAATTGCAGAGCACAATTGGTCATGCCGTTAAAGATGCTAACGTGCGTAAAGTTGCGTCTCTAGCACATAGGCTTTCTAGGTTGCAGCCTAGTGAGCATAATGCCGCTATTTTTTCTGACAGCCTTGAGAACAGAAGAAGTGATGATTTTGAATTTGGCGCCAACCTTGTTTTCCGAGCACCTGCTCGGTTTCTGGTTGATGGGTCTGTGGAAGACGGGGAATTAATGGGCAATGAAAATGTTGCGCCTTCTTCATTTCATGAAGGGGGGTATGACCACGCTGATGCTATAAATTATATTTCTGCTGCTGATGGGCGGAACTTCAATTTAAGTTGGTTAAGAGATGCATGTGATCTAATTGTTAGACAAAGTATTTCACAGCTTTCTCGAGATGACCTGGCAATGGCCATTTGTCGAGTACTTGACTCGGACAAACCCGGAGAGGAGGTACTAGTTGATAGTCATTCTTCTCAAAATTTTACTGGTGCATCTTCTGAATACATCTTTTAGCAAAAATAAGTTTGTAGTAATTTTATATGTTCTTCTGCGTAGATAGCCGGTGATTTATTGGATCTTGTTGGTGATAGTGCATTTGAAACTGTTCAAGACCTTATATTGGTAAGAATGTGTATTATTTTCCAGTTTCTTAGATTCATCTGCTATAATACTGAGGAACTTGAATTCCCTCTTTGGTGTTTTTCTTTTTCCTCTAATCTACTATGTGCATATTTTCTGAAGTACTGTTGTGTCTGAGTTTCATCAATTATTTTAAAGGTCCTTTTTTTTTCAATGTTTCAAAATAATTGCAATTTCTTGTAGAAATTACATATTAATTTTTCTGTTGTTTGGTTGGTAGTGCTTTTCAAGGATGATCGTATATTATGGACAACCTAATGTACTGGTTCACTTTGTAAAGGATGCTAATCATTTGTGAAACAATGTATTGATATTAATAAAATCAAACATATCTTTCTATTTTCTTATGTATTTCTTTTATTCTCTGCAGTTCTTTCTTTTTTATCATATTTTAAAATTGAGCAGCTGTATATTAAAGAATTAAATACCTTTTTTTTGGGATTGTAATTGTATCCTCCTTTTCAGCATCGAAAGGAACTTGTTGATGCCATACATCAGGGGATGTTGGCACTGAAGTCTGAGAAGACAGCTTTGAATTCTCAATCACGTATGCCTAGTTATGGTACACAGGTACACATAGATAAGATAAATAGCTAGATTTTATATCAAGTATGCCCAGATCTTGGCATTGAATTTTATATCATCAAATAGCTAGATTTTTCAACAAGTACCCAGTTGCTGCTTCTCTTTTAGGTTACTGTTCAAACAGAGTCTGAACGGCAAATTGATAAACTTCGGCGGAAGGAAGAGAAGCGACATAGACGTGGAACTGAATATGGGGCTGAGGGTGATGTGACTGCCATAAGTTTTTCTTCTTTACTTGAAGCAAGTGAGAGGAAAAATCCATTTGATGATTTGATTGGGTCTGGCCAAGGGTCGTTAGCAGTTACTGCACTCCCTCAAGGAACTGTGCGAAAGCACTTGAAGGGGTATGAGGAGGTTATTATCCCTCCAACACCTACAGCACAAATGAAACCTGGCGAAACGTTGGTATGTCCAATCTGATATGATATAGATTCCTTTCCATAATGATTAATTAGTGACTTTTGTTGATTGATGTCTTTTGTTTTTCTTAATATTGATATGTGATGTTTTTTTGCAGTGATGTTTTAGAAACTTTGGTGATACAAAATGATTTTAGAAACTTAGGTGATAGAAAATGAATACATTCCTTGGAGAAGAAAAAATTTTGACTACTCCTAGTATGTTGAACATTTTTCATAAAATTTTTATTATGTGTACCTCAAAACAGATCATAAAAATTTCAACACATGGAGAGGATGAAAGGCAATAGGAGCACCATAGACTCTCGCTTATTTGGAAGAGAATGAGCTTTTTATCAAAAAATATATACCATCCGGAAAGAAGAAATTAAAAAAAATCCTGAAAGAAAAGCACAAAATGCAACAGTAAAAGCAACAAAAAATTTCCAGCTATTTCTAATTTCATAGGTAACAACCATAGTAATCTCAAGGAGGCCTCGTTAAACAGTATAATTAAATCTTTTGAAAGAGTCACGAGGAATAAGGCCATCTGTAAGTCACAAAGTACAAGTGTGTGTTTGTGTGTTTATTTATTTAAAATGAGTAGTTATTAATATGTTACTATTGTTTGATTAAATAGTAATTTTTTTCCAAGGGCCCAGCCTAGGCAACTATTAAATATTTCTATTGTGAGGGACACACTCATCATTTTACCAATCAGGATTGACCAAGAAAATAATAAAAGAATTTAATTATGATAAAAGTTGAATAGAAGATAAATGATCTTATAAAAAAGAAAAAGTAGACGCTTCTGTAAAGCAAATGTAACTGCTGGAGTAGGCATTTCTGTAAAGCAAATGTAACTGAAGGAGTAGGCACTTATGTAAAGCAAATGTAACTGCTGGAGTAGGCACTTATGTAAAGCAAATGTAATTGCTGGAGTAGAACCTGGTTGTCAAATTGTTTTAACTATGGGTTTTTTTTCCTCTTTTGGTCTAAGAAACAAGAAAAATAGAAAGATTTATAAAATAAGGGATAATATGTCCACAAAAACAAGGACATACTGTCCAAGAAACCCTGAAAGGAATTAAAACTTTACAAATTGTATGGCTAAACTCAGGATATTCACGGACCCTAGGGGCTCTTTTGTTTGCATTATCCAAAGACCTCTGGGCTTTGATCATTTTGTAGCATAGGGATTGAGTACACTACTGTGTTGGCAAATTTCTATAGTAACGAGATGTTGACCTATTGTAGAATGGATTGTTTCATGATTCCTCTTGAGGTTTTTGTAAAATTAAAAATCATGCCGCTTGCTTTATTAATATTATTGCAGTTATTTGCTGATCTATCTTACCGCATTTCTGTTAATTATCACATGTTGTCAGATTGAGATAAAGGAATTAGATGAGTTTGCTCAAGCTGCTTTTCATGGATACAAAACACTGAACCGCATTCAGAGTCGGATATTTCAAACTGTTTATTACACAAATGAGAACATACTAGTGAGTCACCTTCTCTGTGTTTACATACTAATAATATTGGTGAAGGGAATTAAACCAATGTTATTTTTCATGCATTGGCAGGTTTGTGCTCCAACTGGAGCTGGCAAAACAAATATAGCTATGATTTCTATTCTACATGAGGTGTGTAATCTTTGGGTGTACCTGAAATCTTATATCTCTTTATTTGGGATCTGACTTCACTTTTTTCTTGTGATTTTGGATGGAAGAACCCATTGCTTTCTTAATTGTATGATTGCTCTGAGGCTTTTGTGCTTGTTATTTCATACATGAGAATTTACATTCAGTACTATAGAGCTATTGCCTTTGAGTATGCATGTGCTAATGTGAAGTTTTCCTTTAGTTTTCTCTGGTGCGGTATGAGTGATATTTTTAGTCTTATAAATGATCACATCCAGCCTTTTAAAAATACGACGGGCTATATGCTGAAGTGAAAGGAGTAATGATGTTCAATGTTATACCATTATCTTTGTTTGTATGATTTAATGTGTTAAAGCTTAAATTTTTGTTTGAGCCGTTATTTGTCAAGTGGAAGTTTTTAGGTCAAGTGACTTAACATGATATTGGATCAAGCTGACCTCATGGTCTTGTGTTTGAATCTTCCTAACACATATTCTGTTGATTAATTAATGGTTATTTCTTTATATAGAGCGACGTGGGCTGCTTGTGTTTAATAGTTGGATCCACGTGATGGGCCTATTAAATAAACCTTGAACATGAGGGATAATGTTAAAGCCTAAATACTAGTGTTTGCACCATTTCTTTAAAGCTTAAACTTTTAGGTTAAGTGGTAACTTAACAATATGAATAGGTGACATTATATTGTTTTTTGGTTTGTGAAACTTTTATTTATTTATTTTTATAAGAAAACTTTTCAACCGGACAGAAAGGACAAATTTGATATTATGTCTATTCAAGACAGGTTATCAATTGAGGATATTTAAGTTTCTCTCTCTGTGTAGATTTGATATTATCAGTTCCTTACTCAATCATATCAAGTCAAATCAATTATTTATTTGATATTGTAGAATATGGGATATATGAGAAATTAATGCAGCCAAAGAAAAATCTTGCTTTGCAGATAGGACAGCACTTTAAGGACGGTTACTTGCATAAAGATGAATTTAAGATAGTTTATGTTGCCCCTATGAAGGTAAAACCTGCCACCCTTATCTTACTCTGCCTTTTTTTGGCCGAGATTGTGGGTGGATAAATAACTTATTTTTACTTGTGTTTTCTAGGCATTGGCTGCAGAGGTCACATCAACATTTAGCCATCGTTTGTCTCCATTAAATATGACTGTGAGAGAGCTTACTGGGGACATGCAACTTTCTAAGAATGAACTTGAAGAAACTCAGGTTGCTTGTTAAATTGTGGTCTGGTTTACTGTGGCTATTTGTACTATAATTAATGCTTCACTACAACTTCCTACATGTCCTTTTTGTGGATCAGATGATAGTGACCACACCTGAAAAATGGGATGTCATTACTCGCAAGAGCAGTGACATGTCTCTCTCAATGCTGGTGAAGCTCTTAATTATCGATGAAGTGCATCTTTTAAATGATGATAGAGGTCCTGTTATAGAGGCACTTGTTGCTCGGACCTTGCGTCAGGTATTTAATTGAATTTATTGTTGATCATACTATTGAATGATTATCAGTTGATTGATGTAAGCTGGAAGCATTTTAACTTAGGGCTGTGATGTTGGGTGAGTACCAAATTTGTCCTTACTCTTACTCCTAGATTGGATGTTCACTTGACATTTTAAGCAAAGATATGCATGCCATTATTCAATTATTTCTTCTCTCTACCGCCTTGGAGAATTCAGATCTATTGCATATTTTGCTTAACTATTCTGAGTGTTAATTCTTCATGCATGCTTGCATTGAATAACATAATAATTTTGGATGGATTATAGAATTTTGTTTCATTTTTTGGCTGTAAGAAATGATAAACAAAGATTATTAATTATATGAAAGTGTAAGGTACAGTATTGGTCAACCGGCAATTATTAGTTATATGAAAGTATAAGGTACAGTATTGGTGAACCAGCACTCTGCCACTAGGAAACAAAGTGTAACAAGTCACACTAAGAAGATTACGGTATTTTCAGCTGTTGCTACTTTTAGCAAAATTACATATCTGGTTGAGTCCTAGAGACCAAAAAGGTCATGCTACAGCAACTTGGAATTAACTTTGTAGCTTTCACACCCTTTGCCCACAGAAACACCAATAATATTGTGGGTTCTTTCTTTCCTACCTTTTTTTTAAGAAGAAACAAAAAGTTATATAAAATGTGGAAAAATGAAGTAAAAGAGTGGACCAGATTTCCAGTTGAGAGCCAAAACAACTTAACAAGGGGAAAAAACTGTACAACATGCTACTTAAAGAAATCAGACGGCTTTGCAAACGTAACCAGGTTATTTTAACCTTTCAGTTATTGGTCATCTGTAATTTGACAGTGTTTCTTTATTGAATATTGACTTGTATGGTTCTATCATTAGGACTGGTACAAGTTATAGATCTATCTGTTGGTGACTCTGTATTTGTAATTAGCCTAAAATAAACATCTGATGATATTATTAAGGTTTTGCATTTTTGTGGTTTTCTTTTTATACTTTTCCGTTTATGTTTCCACAGGTGGAATCAACACAGAGGATGATACGTATTGTGGGCCTTTCAGCCACTTTACCAAATTATTTGGAGGTTTTTTTTATCATATAATTGAAAAATCAAGGATTTTGGTTCACTTACCTCTATTCTTTTGATGCTCCCTCTTACTTTCAAAGTTTTTTATTATGTACCTGTTATGATGCCAAGGTTGCACAATTTTTGAGAGTGAATCCAGAGATGGGCCTCTTCTTCTTTGATTCTAGTTATCGCCCGGTTCCTCTTGCACAACAGTATATTGGAATTAGTGAACAGAACTTTTCAGCTCGAAATGAATTGCTGAATGAAATATGCTATAATAAGGTTTCTTTTTGGATCTGGGCTCTCTTATATGTAATTTTAAGCTTTGATGGTAATTTATTGAAGTGATGATAATCTTGTGTGGTAGGTTGTTGATTCATTAAGGCAAGGTCATCAAGCTATGGTATTTGTTCATTCACGGAAAGATACAGTGAAAACAGCACAAAAACTGGTACCTCTTGTTATTCTGTCTGAATTTGTTGTGAATGAGTTATTTGGCTTAAACTCCTTTTTTATGTGTTAGTAGAACTTTTGTGTGTGAAGTGACATCATTATAGATATAGAAAATTTGTCAGATGCAGGCGTTCAGATTTTCAATTTTGGTTGATTGCATCCACATCCGATTTACTGAAATGGTTGATTATATTCAGTCGACCGGATCCACAAATTCGGTTGACCAGACTGACGTCCAAATTTTAACAAAACTCATATGTCCATCACCTGATAATGAATAAGGGATATCTTGAGCTCAAAATTTGACTTAAAATGGTGACAAAATTTAAATTTTGAGTTATTGATAGCATGCAATCCGAGGGTAGAGATGATTTGTTGAGTTGGCAAGCTTTTTGACGATGGAGTACTAATATTGGATTGCACAGATCAATGGATGAAAATTTGTCTTTCAACTTAAATAAGAAAAATCTAAGTTCAAAGATCCCCAACCATGCATATATATTTGAAGACACAAAATCATACTGGAATGTCCTTTTCTTATAATTCATGTTGAACAGGTTGAACTTGCTCGAAAGTATGAAGATCTTGAGCTTTTTAGCAATGATGCACATCCTCAAGTTTCCTTAGTCAAGGTGAGAAACATAAATTCTTCACTCTTTTGGATTACCTTGTATTATTTGTCAACTTTTTGTCATAGATTTCCCATTCTATGCATTTCAGAGGGAAGTAATTAAGTCCAGAAACAAAGATCTCGTTGAACTTTTTGAAACTGCCATTGGTGTTCATCATGCTGGTATGTTACGTGTTGATAGAGGACTGACAGAGCGTCTTTTTTCAGAAGGATTGTTGAAGGTACAACTTCTTCAAGTTAGATCTTTCAATTTTGGCCAAAATATCTTGTAAGACCGTGTTACTTGCTGTTTCAGGTGCTTGTTTGCACAGCAACCTTAGCATGGGGTGTAAATCTGCCGGCTCATACTGTTGTGATTAAGGTTTGTGCGCATTATATATATATATATATATATATATATATTTGACAAATAATATGCTTTATTGAGAAAAAGAGAGAGTTGAAACCAGAGTGTAAGAAACAAAGTATATATTATTCACATAAGTAAATTCATTAATCTTATTTAATGCTAATTTCTTTCTTACATCAAGTCAATGATATATTCGAACATTTTAAAGCGACCGGGAAAGAGAAAGAAGAAAAGAAACTTAGGCTTCATTTGGTACTGCAGTGCCCTGACCACTGCTGCTTTCAAATAAAATCACTAGTTGTCTAGTATAAGTGTGTGAATAAGTGATACATATTAGCTATAAAGTAAAAGTTGGTGTTTATCAAACTCATTTAGCTGTTTTGCTTTAGCACAACAATCGCAAACTAACCCTTAGTATGAGTAAAATTTTATCATAGTTTCACTTTGAATTAATTTTTCTGATTTACATTGCAACCCCTTTTTACTTTGTTTGAAATTAAGAAAGAGAAGAGTGTTGTTTCTTTTTTCCACTTTGCTCTTTCAAAATTGAAAACCAATGCATCTGTAAAATCTCCTTTCAGTAAACTTTTTTAAATGTGCTCAACTAACCCTCTGGAAACTGCACATGAGAACCTCTTCTGCCTAACTCAGAGGCTGATGCAAAATCAAGAATCAAATTTTAAGTGTATTGATGTTTCGACTCTCTGTTAGGTTTATCTCAATAGATAGATTAGGTTTATCTTAATAAATAGATTAGGTTTGTCTTTTGGTCTATAGATAAGCCTTGAATGTATTTCTTTCGACAGAGAATATGAATGAATAAAATAATGTGGTCTTGATTACATCTTCCCTCTGTCATGTTTATTGTTCTTTACTATCTCATTTTATCTATTTCCTCTCTAATTTCTCTCTCATCTCCTGAATCCTAATTTCTGTTCTTTCACTCTGTTCTGCTATCTATCTTTCAATTCTTCTCTTTGTCCTATATTACTGGTATATGAAGATTTTAGGTTGACAATATTATATTGTTTTGACATTTTTCTTGCTTGCGCTTGGTTTCTAGAATCAATGTATATGTGATATCCTTTTGTTGATAAGCTTGTTGTAGCTTTCTTTTTCCTCACTCTTTTAATTTCTATCTGTCTTGTGTCATCCTCCAGGGGACCCAGTTATATGATCCAAGGGCTGGTGGGTGGCAAGACCTAGGAATGTTAGATGTTATGCAGGTATACCAAAATTCACCTTGAAAATAGTTCCAAAATAAGTCAATACTAGTTTTTGACTTACTGTATATCTGTCCTCTGTGTTCTCATAGTTTCTCTTTTTCAGATCTTTGGTAGGGCTGGAAGACCTCAGTTTGACAAAAGCGGTGAAGGCATCATAATCACATCTCATGACAAACTGGCCTACTATCTCCGATTGCTGACAAGTCAACTCCCAATTGAAAGTCAGGTAAATACTTGTATTTTGATTGATATCAACATCTATAATGTGCTAGATGCATGATTATCGTTTTAGGTACTATATATTTGAATTTTTTTTAATCCAAATGTTTGTGTCTGTGTTCATCTTGGTGGGATAACTTCGGGAAAAGGTAACTTTGGTGTGTCATCTGGAGAATTTTCCCTTTGAATTTTAAAGACTGCCCTTCCATTCAAAAGGGTCACTTATTTGAAAGAAAGGGGGGAAAAAAGTTAAGGATACTGTTGGTGCGGAAATTTTGAATTTTAAAACAATGGTTTACTTACCTTTTGATCTTCTCACCCCTTATCATCTGTTTAAAAATTACTCCTGTTTGGCTTGTCTTTATAGTGGAACTACTCTTTTATGCTATATTTTTCCTTCCTAAATCATGGTCTTGCTGTGCTAATTCTTTTGTGGTTATGATGGATGTTTATAACCTGAGTTTTGGTTAAATTTGCATAGCATGCTGTGTTTTCTTCTAATTATGTTTAAAATCTTTAGTGCTTTAAAATAGTTTGGATGAGATGAAATGAAGGGCTTGTTTGACAAGATGTACTGGACTGTATTATGTTAAATGGATTGGACTGTATTGGATTGAACTTTATTGTAATGGATTAAATAAAAACTTATACTATGTGTGGTATAACACATACTGGACTGTATTATAAGTTAACATGTGTTTATGCAGTGTAGTGAAGTCCAATTAAGCTGCCCAACATAGTACAAAAAGTTACATCACTCCTAATTTAGACCAGTACAATAAAACAGACATGCCCAAAACGTAAAAGTACTTGATTTTTGGTTATTGTTTAAGATACCTGTTTCTGTCTGAAATCAGGGGCTGACTTTGTCTTATAACTTGAGTTGATGATAAATTTAAATCATTATTGGGTCTGAACTACCTTTTTTTTTGCCCAAATAAGTCAAGTGCCGAAAAAAGGATAAAGCCTTTGTTTGTAAATTACAAAAAGGGACACAACCCTACAAATTTATCTCAAACATGGTATGTGACTGTACTGCCTGATCCTTGGATAAGTTTGGTAGGATCAACTATCATGTTAAGGTTGTATGTGGTTTCCTAATAGGATTAAAACAATTATAAGTTCAGTATTTGGGGATATAATTGACAGAGGTTAAATACTATTGTTGAGTCGTTACCAATCGGATTATGCGTTTAGCTTTATTGGTAACTTAGTTAAATGGTCTCATGATTGAATTCCCCCTTCATGTTAGTGTCAAGTAAGTCATGATAACTTGCACATGTTTTGTTATTATGTTTTAGTTGGTGGTTGTGTGTGTTTGGTTCACTTGTCACACACGTGAGAGGGCATGTTGGAGCTTAAATACTATTGTTGGGCCCACCTATTAGCTTAAGCTTTCAGCTGGCAACTTAATAATAATGATATTACATGATAATGCTTCTGAACTTTTAATCATTCCTTGAATTTTTACTCTTTTGTATCTCTCGACAAATCTCAAGTACTATTTGTTTGCTTATAATGTTTTCTTCGCTTTTGCAGTTTATTAATTCCTTGAAAGATAATTTAAATGCGGAGGTGGCATTGGGTACCGTGACCAATGTCAAGGAAGCCTGTGCATGGCTTGGGTATACCTATCTTTCTATCAGGATGAGATTGAATCCATTGGCATATGGTATAGGATGGGACGAGGTATTCTATTTTCTGTTACACTGCTCCATTTATCTCTTGCTGTAAATGAGCTCCTTAAAATGACTGACCTGGATAAACTGAGCTAGATAAGATAGATGTTTTATGTGGTTGATTTGGATCTACTCCCCTCTCCCCTTGGCTTACTTTCACTGGTTGTTGAATTACTTCACCTATGTGATTTTAGAATTATGGTTCCATGTATCTTAAATTATCCACTAGTTCTATGTATAATTATCCACTAAGTCAAAAAGATGGCTTATCTCATCCTTTATGGATGTTAGGATGAAAGCATCATGTGAGACTGTTTTCTGAAAGAAGAATTTTCCATAGTCTTTGGATCTTTCAGATGTTTAGCCATGTGATCGAAGCAACTAATTTCCTCTCAACTCAGTTACTTTATCAAAAGTTTCTGCAACCATACCAGAAGTGTAAAGGAATTTTGGTAACATTTGGAATCTCTTAAACCTGTAGAATCAAAGATCATGTTAAAAGGAAAGGATGCAAGCTTTTCAAGTTTTATAATCCAAAGTGAAAGCAGGAGTGGGTCTAAAATGCACATTTCACCAAAGGTTTACTGGTACAAGTTATTGCAACTGATGAAGAAATTTTCATAAGATGCATGTAGTAGATTTACCAATGTTATAACTGTCCAAACAAGTCTCCCTAGAAACTGCTTGTATGGAGTTTAAGAGTCAACTTTTGTCTATCTGTTTATCTCAATTCTGAAATATAGTCTTACAACTCTTGGAAAGACAAAGGACCCCAAGGATTAGATTAATAAAAGTTATATCAGTTTGGGTGGTAATAACTTACTTGTAAACTATAAGAAGAAGAGGGCTATCTGTCATGAATGAACAGTTGAGAGTGTAGACTGTCTAGAAACTAGGTGTGAGTTTCAAGAGCTGTGGTGCTCAAAGTTCAACACTTGCTATTTGAAAAAAAAAAAAACATCTATTCTTCGGAAGCCTAACCTATTTTGCATCTGCTGTTGGATGTTTAGTAAGAGAGACATAAACGAATTGATAAACATGCTTGAGTGAACACTGGTTTGTGACCCATGGGTTAGTGACTGCAAATACCACATTTTTTAGGGGTAGCCAAACTGCAGTTTCTTTTTCCTTCAGCCAACCTTTGTTGGGTATAACTCGGGCAAGGAAAAGTTATGGATAAGTAGACACAAAATTAGGTTCATTGACTTAATTCACACATGCACAAATATTCACCGCAAAATCTTGGGAATTTCCAATTTTTTGGACTTGCGACTAAAGGTGCTGCTTTTATGACTTGGGTAATTAGTATCTCGTACCTCTCTTATTATCTGGAGGATCCTGGATTGAGTTTCATCTTCTGATTCCCTTTGCTATCTTATGAATCTTCTTTCTTGATTATGAGAATCATTAAGGTGATATGGTAGACACATTTTATTGAGTCCTGTATGGGCCTTAACAACTTAGATGCTTATTTTTAGCCCCTTAACATCAAATAAACTTACCAAACGCTGCTCCTTCTGTTGTTGAGCATGCTTTCTCTCTTATCTGTCCGTGCATTTGCTAGCGTTACCCTGCTTGACCTGGATAGGATTGAAAAGCAAAATAATGAACTGAGCTTACTGTTATACTCCATCGGCTGTGCTTCGAGATATTTGAAACCAATAGTATATAAGGTGCTTGTTTGTTAATAATGTCTTCATTAAATATTTGCCGTTGCATACAGCACTGCTGGCCTACAGTGTATATCATGTCTTGTACTTTGCTGGATCTGAAATTTAAGGCTTTTCTTCCTATAAGTATGATCATTCTCTTGGAAATTGCCCTAACCTGGTTCTTGCGGTTTTTCTTCATGTTTGTGTTGGTTGAAAATATGTTTGTTCTTACATGAAATTGTATACTTCTGTATTTGGCAGGTTATTGCAGATCCTTCGTTGAGTTTAAAGCAAAGAGCCCTTGTTACTGATGCTGCACGTGCACTTGATAAAGCTAAAATGATGCGGTTTGATGAGAAAAGTGGCAACTTTTACTGTACAGAGCTTGGTCGCATTGCAAGCCATTTTTATATTCAATATTCAAGTGTTGAAACATACAATGAAATGTTGAGACGACACATGAGTGACAGCGAGGTTTTCAATTATGGCTATCACACTTGCATCTGTTGTCTTTTTTTTTTTTCTTTCGGGGGTTATATTTCTGATTTTTCCAATCTTTTTGAAGATTTGTTTTGATAAAATACAGAATGCTAGCAGGATGTCTAGAGTCCAACAATTGCTTGTTGTTATTGGCTCTTAGTGAAGAGTGATGATCACTTTTTTTTTTTAAACATTTCTTTTGGTTCTTGTCTGCTTATATGTTTTATTATGGCTTCGTTGCTGCTACAACAGGTAATTGAAATGGTTGCACATTCATCTGAGTTTGAAAATATTGTTGTTCGAGATGAGGAACAGAACGAGCTGGAGACTTTGGCACGCACATCATGCCCCTTGGAAATTAGAGGTGGCCCTTCAAACAAACATGGAAAAATTTCAATCCTTATCCAGGTATGGAGTCGCTTAGTATCAGTGTTGTTGGTGCTTACTGATTTCCAAGCAGAAGTGATGACACATGACAACTAATAAGTTAAAGTCTCTAAATTGCAGTTGTACATATCTCGTGGTTCAATAGATTCCTTCTCATTAGTCTCTGATGCTGCGTATATAAGTGCAAGTTTAGCTCGTATTATGCGGGCTTTATTTGAGATCTGCTTGCGCAGAGGGTGGTGTGGGATGTCTTTGTTCATGTTGGATTATTGCAAGGCTGTGGATCGCCAAGTCTGGCCCCATCAGCATCCACTCAGACAATTTGACAAGGATCTCTCTGCTGATGTTTGTCAAACTTCTTACTATCTGCAACTAACTGCTTGAAACTGTATTTGTCGTTTAACTATATTTCTGTGGCTTTTCTTAATTGGTTCAGATTCTGAGGAAGCTTGAAGAGCGAGGTGCTGACTTAGACCGCCTGCAGGAGATGCAGGAAAAAGACATAGGGGCATTGATTCGTTATGCACCTGGGGGAAGGGTACGGCGTTTTGTATAGAATGGTGCTTTGAAATTTTCACTGGCACAGGTTTATATAACATTTTTAAGTTTAATTAACCTTTTTCTTTGGGTGATGGAAGTTGGTGAAGCAATATTTGGGATATTTCCCTTTGATCCAGTTGTCTGCTACTGTGAGTCCAATCACAAGAACTGTTTTAAAGGTAACTATATTTATCTAATATATATATATATTTTTGTCTTTTATTTCTTGTATAATTCTTAGCATTGAAGGTTCCTGTAAAATATCACGTATTGTTTTAAATAATTCCAATTCGCAGGTGGATTTGGTGATAACTTCAGACTTCACATGGAAAGATCATTTTCATGGTGCTGCACAGCGTTGGTGGATTATAGTTGAGGTTCGTACTTGAATATCTTTGAATGGAAAAGCAATCCTAGAAGTCTGATCTGATTTCTACATTACTGGATGATAAGAGATCTCGAAGATAACTGTTAATTCTGGGTTGTGCAAACAATATTCTTGTTGACATTAAGCATACAATTTCAACTCATGCCTAGATGGACATAGGAATTTATGAATGGTTAAAGTATCTTGTGATTTCTTATTTTTGTTCCATCTTAATTTTTTTTTATCTAGCTGCCACTATTTACTATTGTTTCGCTGATGGAAACTTTACAGAGTTTTCTTCAGGTAATTACCATATAATAGTAAGGGATATTGTTTTAAATTCTTTATGTGATACTGACAACAGAAAATGTCTCAGTGTTGGGTTTCCTAGTGGTCAGTGGATCCTTCACTTCCCTTGAAATTTAGTCTCTTTCACTTGTTAAATACACCAATGGCAATTTGAAATTATGTGTGGAAAATTCTGTTTCTTTGTTGTATTTTAAAATTCTTGGTATTAGATGCAATTTTACCATGTCTAAATTGGGGGTACTATTGTTTAAGGATTCTGAGAGTGACCACATCTACCACTCAGAGCTTTTTACATTGACGAAGCGGATGGCTAGAGGGGAACCTCAGAAGCTTTCCTTCACTGTGCCTATATTTGAACCACATCCACCACAATACTACATTCGTGCCATATCTGATTCTTGGTTGCAGGCTGAGGCATTCTATTGTATATCTTTTCAGAATCTAGCTTTGCCTCAGGTATTTATGTGTTCAATTTTTTAGCTCTCGTATGGCACCTTTCTCTTGCCAATGGTCTCTGTCTTATTTGAAGATTATCCTTCATTCAGGCTCGTACATCACATACAGAGCTCTTAGATTTAAAGCCCCTTCCAGTGACAGCACTTGGGAACAATATTTATGAAGCCTTGTACAATTTTTCACATTTTAATCCAATACAAACACAGGTATGATTGGGTAGATTTAGTCTTAAGTTTTGTTGATTAATGCTTGACAGTTTTTAACCATATTAGTTTTATCTTAAACTACAATTTGCTTGTGTTGCTTGAATATGGCAGATTTTTCATGTCCTGTATCACACAGACAATAATGTTCTCCTAGGAGCTCCCACTGGAAGTGGGAAAACAATATCTGCTGAGCTTGCTATGCTCCGCCTCTTCAATACTCAGCCGGACATGAAGGTTTGCATAATATTGTTATTTTTTGTTCGCTGTAATGAGGTTGTGTAAAAAGAATGATAGAAGAATTTAGAAGAGGAAAAGAAACCAGAGGATTGAGGTTTGTTTCCGGTTAATGTCAATCCTTGCTACCTGCAGATGATGGAGCTGTAGGAAGGCTGATAGTGTCAAAAACTGACAGTTGCCAGATTTGTTGTTCTGTTTCCACATCAAAGAAGTAAAGCTGAGTCTTGGATTGGATTTAAGTGTAGTGTGTAACTAAAGCAGAAAAAATATTTCTCATTGAACAATATGCTGTAAATAAGTAAAATTCATGACATCCATCTGATTGTTGATACACGTATTAATTGTGGAGTTTTTAGTCAAGTGTTTCTAAAGTGGAAAGTGAAAGCGAGTATTTGGATGGTGTATATTAGATCTGATCTAACTGACCACAAAATTGGACAATAAGTAACTACCAATTAATTTGTCATTGAGAATAATGACAAAACTTTTGAATTAGGGTCCTTGTGTTAGAAATTTGGTTCAATAATTTGTAACTGTTATTTATTTCATATATGGAAGTGCAGTAGGCTTAAATATTTGTCTGGAAGCAGGTTATCTACATAGCACCTTTGAAGGCAATTGTCCGGGAGAGAATGCATGATTGGAGAAATCGTCTTGTCTCTCAGCTTGGGAAAGAGATGGTGATAACACTTGTTTATTGGATTTGGTCACACCACATGCATGTATTTTGGCAGATCATATTTATATTTATTTAGTTTTTTCCAGGTTGAAATGACAGGAGATTATACCCCAGATTTGATGGCCCTCTTGTCAGCAGATATCATCATATCTACTCCTGAGAAGTGGGATGGTATAAGTCGTAATTGGCACGGTCGAAGTTATGTCAAAAAGGTTGTATTTATTCACTATTTACACCTGTAATCTATTAGGAAATTGTTAACTTTCTAATTCAATAGTCTGTATTTATTTTTCTGAAGACTGGGAATTTATTTATATGATATTTCACGTGCAGGTCGGGTTAATGATTTTAGATGAGATTCATTTGCTTGGTGCTGATCGAGGACCCATTCTCGAGGTATTTACTTATTAGCTGCTGTGCATATCTGTGAATAGTTTGTTCACTGTTATGTCTGATTCTCAGAATTCCATTTCCTTTTCTGACACCTTTATTTAAATTGCGAGTTGGAGAAAGTTATTAAATTGTCAAGTCGTATGGTACTGTCACTGTTTAAATTTTATGCATAGCATATTTATGGGAGAATTATGTTGGAGATTTCCACATCTGCTCTCCCTTGGTTTTGTTTAGTGGAAATCGTTGAGCAATAATAGAGGCTGGGAATCTTTTTATATTCATGAGTCAGGCCCAGGCTGTCCAGCCTGTTTGACACCTTATCAAATGCACAAAGTATAGATGGATTAGAAAAAAATACTAGAAAAGTTACACCTTAGCGTTAGAATCCTAAGAAAAGAAATCGTTAAGCAAAATACTGTTGTCTTATCAAAATTTTTTAATCATTCTTTAGTTGCATTCATGCTAATAGATTTACATTTGTCTTGCATGATTTCTAATCATGATTATTTCGTATTGATCTTATGTTATATAAATTTGAAACTTACAATTAAAAAAATAAGTTTATATTTGAGAACATCATTATTTTTCGCTTTTGGGCTTTTTTTTATGTTTTAATTTTTTTGATTATTTTTCAATTTGAATTTTTTTTTAGCATTTTTCAATTTTAGTTTCTTTAACCATGATTTTTTTCAATAAAAGAAATAACTGTGGTTGAGTTGTCTGGATAATTATGATCTGTTCACTGAACCATGATTTGATCAAATTGATGTATATTGCCTGAATATAAAAAGTCATCATGGGTGTTTTGTCCATGAATCATGATCGACCAAATTAGTGGATATTGTCTGAATCTCAAAAGTCTCATGTGTATTTTGTCCAAGAAAGGTTCAGCTCTGAAAAGAGATTCTCACAATTCATCAAGGTTTGACTTTTTTTCATAATGTTAATGTAAGGACTTATTTGTTTTATTGTCTAAATATTTAATTTGCTGAATTTAGCTAGTTTATATAACTAAGTATGTTTTTTTAACTTAATGAGATTTTTCAAATGCTTACTAAAAAGAAAATCACTTTTTTGTTTTCACTTTTTGGCTAAATGTAAAAGTCTGAAAATTTTATTAGATCTCTTATAAAATAATATCCTCTAATTATTTTATTTACATTGTTACTCGTATAAAACCTATCGCCTTTTTTTCTTTTCAAAGACATAGGTATTATTTTTTCCTTTTTGTGGACTCTCTCTCCCCCTTAAATTCTTTTGTCAAGATTTTCAACAAAGTATGTTCTTAAAATTTTGTGTATTAATATATATTTTTTATTGAGGTGAATATACTGATGTTTTATATTTATCTATTTATTTATTGCAAACTTTACTGTGATGATGAATTGCATAATTTAAGTTATTATCTTATTGTAAAGATGCATGATTATTATTTTTTAATTCTTTTTTTTCTAATTTAGATTGCAATGTATATAGACACGCGCCCGCACGCGCGCACACACACACACACTTACACTTTTCATATAACATTTTCACAGTAATATAGTTTTCATTTATGTATATATGTGAAAATAATTTTATCTATATTTATTCTACAAGATGCTTGATTACTTATTTGAAATTTAACTTAATTCAAATTTTAGATAAAAGAACAAATAAATCCTTCAGATTCAGATATTCAAGTCTATTCAAATTTCAGAAAAAAAAAAAAATCCAAACGTTACCTAACTTTGTTGTGAAGTTTTGGACATTAGTCAAGGTGAATGTAATGTTTGTATTCATAAGCCTGCCAAAGTGCTTTCTGATTCCCTTGAAATTTTAACTCTAGAATGGTACTTTTCCAGGTTATTGTATCAAGGATGAGATACATATCATCACAAACGGAACGTGCAGTACGTTTCATAGGCCTTTCTACAGCTTTGGCAAATGCAGGGTTTGTATTATTTATATAATTTATATATATATACATATATATTACTTTCTTTGATTCTTATTGCTTCTCATATTGGATTTAACCTTCCAGACCTAACCTGTCATATATCAGAGACACTGTATTAAAAGCTACTTAGTGCTGGCAGGGCATAAATTTGCTTTCTGCTTTCTCTTATGAATATCTTAAACTTTCTCCAGCACAATGCAGTAAACTGCCTGAAACAAATGTTGTGTGAACATATTGTAGCAAAATTGTTTTAATTAGGAAAGTTTGATGGACTGTCATGAAGAATTATAAAGTTCTCCTTACTCACTTTGCAGGATAAAAAACTACCATGTGTATTGCATCAGACATGCATGTAAAATTGTAAAAAAAAGAACATTTATTTTTGTTATTAATTTGGGGTATGGTGGAATAATGAACTATTGGTATAAAAGCCAGAGTTTGACTCAGTTTTTGCTAGGTTCTGCACTTGTCTGGTACAAGGACTAGAGATATAGTAGGCAGAGAAGTGTTTGATTTAATATGAGATGTGGTGGAATAATACAAAAAATGTTTTTCATTACCAATATGCAGATATAATATGTACATATCATAGAAATGGAACTCAAAAGTGTGCAGTGTTCTGTGGATTTGTTGATGGAAAACCTTGTGAGAATCTTTCATTCGGTAGGATCTGCTGCATAGGTCAATACTTGAGTTAAATCTTTTCTATGTACAATTTGCTTCGGATGCATTTCTGTGCATTGTTCTGAATGTGTCATTGTGTAAGTGGTAGAGTGTCCTTTAGAATGTCATAGTTATACTGTTTTTAAGATGTTCTAATTGTATGATTTTGGAGTCTTCTGGACTGGGTGGACAGCTTGTTGACCTTTTTTGGGTTAATCTTCATCATGTCTATTAATACAATTTGTTTTTGTTTTCTATCCCAAAGAGAAGCAAAAGCAAGCTACTACTAAGATGCTGTCGCTACATATGTATTTTACCCAAGGACTGGTGATTGCTATAACCTTTTCCAGGGATTGTCTATGATACATACATGTAACGATACACACAGTTTTTTCAACTTTTGCGTTGATGTATTAAGTTTTCCATTGATGTTTCAAGTAATGTTCACAACATGTTTCAAGTTTTCTATTTACACATTTCAAGTTTTCCTTCCATGTTTCAAGTATTATTTGTCATTTGTTTTATATGTTTCAAGTTTTATGTGAAGCATTTCAAAAGTTGCATTGCGGGTGTAAGTTTTGTGTTAGGGTTATAATGTTATTAGGCTATAACATAACCAAGCCGCTTTTTCCAAGATGTTTTGTGTATTTGAGAAACAAGAATTCCCTTATAACTTCTATCTAATGTTCTATTACTTCTCTTCCTTTACTTATACAGTGATTTGGCTGACTGGTTGGGTGTTGGAGAAATGGGACTCTTCAATTTCAAGCCAAGTGTGAGGCCTGTACCTCTCGAAGTTCATATTCAGGCAAGTGGCTCTATGGGTATATGTTCTTCATTAATGATTTCACTTGTTCTCTTTCTATCTTCATCTCTTGTGGGGCAAGCTTCCAAAGTCTCTTTAAAATCTCTCTCACAGTTAATATCACTGGGACGTAATTTATGTGATCTTTCTTCACATTTTGTTCATTGTAAATGTAAAATTAAAGAATTTATTACTTTGACCCGGTGATTAATGAGCGCGATGTAGTATGAAAAATGAATTGGTATTTAATTTCCTTATTTGGTTATTCTATATCAAAGCTTGAAAGAGAACAAGGAAAGGAGAGCGGAGATTAGATTCTTGCATCAATATTCCCATGAAAAGTAGTTTTGTCTTTTTTTAGCTAAAGATGCTTGTCCAGTGAATTAAAGTATTTGATTATGATATTCAACCTTTTCTTTAGTGAATAGAGAACAGTTTACTAAGGGAAGGGAGGGAGGGAGGGGGAGAGAGAGATTTGAGTAATTTTAATCTTACAGCACTGAGGCATAAGTAAACAAGTGGTAGCATACTGATGCTATAGTGGCTTTAAGGAGGAAATGGGAGCGGCTATGTTTTCAAATTTTTTCCACCATACACCAAATAATTGTCACAACTCACAAGTTTGTCTGGGAAGCGAATAACTTATAAGCATGACAAATATAACTATAAATTATAATCTGTGCTAGGCACGTGAGAATCTTTTGATCTGGGTTGATGCATATTAACTTGTCCGGTAATCAATATGATCTTTTTTTTCTTAATATTTTTCAAGTTTTGTCGTCAGTGTGCAATGTGATGAGTGCCTTGTATCTATTTGCATTTAACAATTACAATCTGTGATTTTTAACAAGCAGGGATATCCTGGAAAGTTCTACTGCCCTAGAATGAATAGCATGAATAAACCAGCATATGCTGCAATATGCACCCACTCACCAACCAAACCAGTTCTCATATTTGTTTCATCTCGTCGTCAGACAAGGCTTACTGCATTGGACCTTATCCAAGTGAGATTTAGAACTTGACTATGAGTATGGATACTTCCATGACCATGTTTGTTGAAGCGTTGTGTTTTTGCATGATTGAAGTTTGCAGCTTCAGATGAACATCCAAGGCAGTTTCTGAGTATGCCAGAAGAAGATCTTCAGATGATTCTTTGTCAGGTTGCTGATCAGAACCTAAGGCAGACCTTACAATTTGGTATTGGGTTACACCATGCCGGATTGAATGACAAAGATAGATCTATTGTTGAAGAACTTTTTTCAAACAACAAGATTCAGGCACATCTCAGTTACTTTGGTAGTGGTTTTCTTTTTTTTTTTTGCCTAACTGGAAAAGATATAAATAATGATAAAACATTGCAACTTTCCATTTCATCAGGTTTTGGTTTGCACTAGCACATTGGCTTGGGGTGTAAATCTTCCTGCTCATCTGGTTATTATCAAGGTGAGATAAAGTCATGTATAGTATATTTGCGTCTTTACTTAATAGTTATAGGTTTCATTTAGAGGAAATTAGGAGGTTAGATATTCCTTGGAAATTTGGCCTTTGATTTGTTTGAACATCATTCTGTGGGAGTTTTGGCATGCCAAACGGAAATATAGAAGTTTATTGAAATAAAAATTATTAAATTTTCGCAAGGTGTTCTCTAGTTTATTGGCTAAATTTTCTTAGAAAATTTGGTGTCAGTGTTGTTGGGACACCAACCTTACCTATCTCTCACAAATCAAAACCATCCTCTTATAAATCAATCTCATTTAGCTGTGCCAGCCTGAACCAATTATTGTTTTAATTGCGTTATTCTTATTTGCTGAAGCTTTTCCATTGGAATGGTATCTTTTAAACACTGCATTTGGAATGATATTTTTTTACTTAAATTTGCTGCAAAATACAAATTTGGCTGCATGCTTTTTTTCCACTAAAAGGTTTCTTCTCTGATGTTTGATATTATCCTGCATAAGTCCACTCACAAGAAAGTGAGACATTTACTTGATTTATAATGCTTGGATGCATACGTAAGTGCATTTCCTTCTTTGAGCTTTTAAATGCTCGTAATTTATTTTTATATTCATGTAGCTGCACATATGATCTCCATTTCTGAATCCTTCTTTCCACCCCACAGATGATGCTATCTTAATAAATGTTGCATTCTCTGCAGGGAACAGAATATTATGACGGAAAAGCAAAGAGATATGTCGATTTTCCGATCACTGATATCTTGCAAATGATGGGCCGTGCAGGCCGCCCACAATATGATCAGCAGGGGAAAGCAGTAATTCTTGTTCATGAACCAAAAAAGAGCTTCTACAAAAAGGTAGAATTAGAAGTTGTGTCTATTTATAATGATCTGAATACCCTTCTATTGTTTTAGCTGGAATTAATGTTGTATTTATGTTTGCAGTTTTTATATGAACCATTTCCGGTTGAAAGTAGTCTGAGGGATCAGTTGCATAATCACTTCAATGCAGAGATAGTTTCTGGAACAATTTGCCATAAGGAAGATGCAGTGCACTATCTTACATGGACTTACTTATTCCGTAGATTGGTATGTTTTGTCTTATGTATCTCAAGATGTTGAAAAAAGGCTTGAAATGTGTAGACTTTGCTTGGTCTTATTTCTATGTGTCATCTATTTGTTTAAAATCCTGCGATGTACTGAACATCTCTGTAACCAAAGCATTAAAGTCTGTCAACGAGTAGAGAATTGGTTTATTTGCTGGCTTAGTTTGATATTTTCCTGAATTCAATTTTAAACTACTTGTATGAAAAAACAAAAGAAACAAGATTTACAGGATGCAGTACATGTTTTCATGTCTTATTTATGATATTATGTCTTGCATAAATTTTAATTAAAAAAGGAAATGGTCATCTTTGAATACTTGTTGTTATCTGCTATAAGTTTCAATTAACTTTATTTACAGTCTATTATTGTTGTGGAAAAGATATAGCTATGGTACTAAAGATCAATCGATACTTACCCTTTATCTACCTTAGCATCTTGATACAAGCACTTACACTTGGCAGTCAGACTATTGTTTTTATAGAAAGGATGTAGCCGTGGTACTGAAGATCAATGGACTTACCTTTCATAAAATGTAACATCTTGATTCAAGCACTTATGCATAGCCAAGAATTTGGGCCTGTCATTTTGGCAGTTGCACGTCCATGATTGTTGCCTTTGGTAGGTTAAGAAATTATCTAGTTATACTGTTATGCTTAATTTTTGGAAGTAAGTCATTGGTTTCATGTTTAGGTTCAATAAATTTAATGTCCAAACTTGGGTGCGGTTTTTTATTAGTTTAGCTATCCAGGTGTTTTAAACATATTCTGGAAAAAGGACAAAATCTGGGGATAAAAATTTAAATTAGCTATGTTCAACTTGTTTCATTTACAAGAAGAGTAAATGTACATCAAAGTTTGGAGTTTGTTAATGCATAATGCTATTTTTGTGGTCGAAGTGATCATTTGGATATCATGATTCTGTGAATGTCGAAAAGAAAACTGCCATTTCTCTGGAACTTCAATAATCGAAAAACCTTTGTAACAATAGAAGATATTTTTTCAGTCGTTAAACTGATTGCTTGAATGTGAAATGTTTGGTTGAGGCGTGTATGGAAACTTTCCGTGGAGGGTTTTGGCTCCATTCATTATAATTAAGTGTAAATTGAGCATCTTATATTTCTTCTGAGATATAAAGTTGACAGGGTTTTAATATTTAGGTACAAGCACCTCACAAAAGGTGGAAATTCCTAGTGTGATTGCTTGATCATAAAAGATTCAAAATCAGTGATATGCTTAAACTTCCAGCAGTAACTATTGTTTATGTATCAATGTCTTACTAAAGAAATTTTGAATTTAGGCCATTAATCCAGCCTACTATGGATTAGAGAATACAGAAGCTGAAGGCCTCAGTTCATACTTGTCTAGGTAAAAACACAGTTACCGCCACAACAGCACAACCTCTATCTTTTGGTGTCTCCCTTAATCTTGAAGACGCTACAATAAAAAACTACCTTATGCAGATTAGTGCAGAATACATTTGAAGATCTGGAAGACAGTGGATGCATCAAGATGACTGAAAATAATGTGGAGTCGATGATGCTAGGCTCAATAGCATCTCAGTATTACCTCAGCTACATGACTGTGTCAATGTTTGGATCTAACATAGGACCAGATACATCTCTTGAGGTAATATGAATATCAACTTGTTCATTTGTTTTCAATATGAATATCCTATTGTTTAAATTATCGTTATAAGACTTGTTGTTCATCTTAGGTGTTCTTGCATATTCTCTCTGGTGTTTCTGAATACGATGAGCTTCCTGTGCGGCATAATGAGGTATTTGTTGGTTCATACTCATCAGGTTAATTTTCTTCCAAGTTTAGTAGGGAGTTACCAGACTGGTTAAATAACAGTAGCATCATTCATTGTGCATTGACTTGATTTACTGGAAGTAAAAAGTTATATTAATATCATGAACTGTGTTTCAGTCAATTACATGCTTACATGTTCTCAGGACATACTTGATGCTGAAACTGCCGTTTGCTTTCAATTTCCATTGGGATTTTAACTTATTGTTATAACTGTAGAGTGGTGACTAATGTCTTTAACAACTGCAGCCTTCATCTTCCTTTTCCATACTAACCATGTAGACTTTTTTACTAAATGAGTTTATTGGTGATTATCTTATAAAGGTGTCACACAATTTTGAGAGGACAGTTATATTGAAATTATTAGCATGATCCTTCATACCATTTCCTATCAAAAGCTGTTTTTGTTTTTTTGGAAGAAATACCGTAACATTGGATAAACTATGTGGTATGCATCGATGGTGGGATTTGGAAAGAGAGGAAAACTAAGAGGACATACTCAAGGTCTTGTGAGAGAGCATTGAATTGAGAGTTCGTCTGGTTATAAGTTGATTAGTTGACGGCTAATTGGACATGGATGAAACTGAAATGAAGGCTTAAGCTGCAAATATAAAATGTGTATCAGATTTAGCAAATTCCATTTGTATATTATACAGAAACAGTTTGATTACCTGGAAAGCAAAGTTTATCCAGAGATTAAGAAAGGAAGGAAATTTTATATTATCATTTCTGAAATTATGTTAGGAAAATTTGATGAAATGATGCTGCTGCTACAATAGCCGTTCATTTATAAGTTTGTGACCAACATTTCATAAATCCTTAATTAACTTAGGTTTGTTTTCAAACCATAAGAAAGTTGCACGGGGTCAAAAGAAAATCACTAAACTTGGCCTAATTCTAATCTTAAATTATGTTATCAAAAGATCCTAACTGAAATTAAAACTTATGCCCTAAAGCAGATTTTATAAATCTCATTTCATCCTTAAGAAACCAAATTAACAGGTCAAAGTTATCAAGAAACAAGTTAACCGGTCAAAATTATCCTTTTTGAAGCCTCTGATATTTTGTGTCTAGTATTCTATCATTGAATTTGATTGCATCAATATTTACCCTCATTCCTTTTACTGTGCTGATTTTGATTGCATCAATATTTACCCTCATTCTTTTTACTGTTCTCTGTGGAACTTTAAGAAATTCAGCGAAGCATCACCTCTCAGTAAGCTGTAAGCATGTACAATATCTCTTTAATAGTATTATTTACATGAGATATTTATTCACCGGAAGAACGTACAATTTTCAGAAGAGGGAGTTCTAGTTCTTCCTCGTAAAGTTCTTTGAATATTTGTATCTGATCATGCTATCTTCCTGTGTCCCATAAATTGGCTATCCAAGTGTCAATTTAATTTATTGTTCTAAACTGATATTATCTCTAAACTGATATTATCGGTATAATCTACCTTTTTTCATTTGCTAGTCAGGTGTAAAATTTGATTGGTGTATTTTGAACATTATTTGGATGGACACATTAATTTGTGTTTCTTGTTTTTCGTAGGAAAATTACAATGAAGCATTGTCCCAGAGAGTTCGACTTGCTGTGGACAAGAATCGCCTAGATGATCCGCATGTCAAAGCAAATCTGCTATTCCAGGTCTTTTTAATATTTTTTCTAAGCATTTCTTTTGGTAGGATGAAAATGAAATTTGTTTATATATCCTCATTTTAAAAAAAAAAAAAAGAAAAAAATTATCCATTGATTTCCTCTGTGTTCATTTGTTGTTAACTCATCACATAAGATGTTTTGGACTTTAGGCACATTTCTCTCAGCTAGAATTACCTATCAGTGACTATGTCACTGACTTGAAGTCAGTATTGGATCAAAGTATACGCATCATCCAAGCTATGATAGATATATGTGCTAACAGTGGGTGGCTTTCAAGTTCAGTCACTTGCATGCATCTTTTGCAAATGGTTATGCAGGTATCTGACTCTCTATCTCTCTCTCTCTCTCTCTCTCTCTCTCTCTTACAAAAAGAATTATAGATATATTGTTTGGTTAATGTGCGCATTTGTGCTATATTGTTTTTACACTTGATTCGATCATCTCCAAAACATTGTATTTTCTCTTCAGCTGGTGGACTTTGGTGGTAATTCTACTTTAACTTTTGTTTGTTTATTTTAACGATTACTTGCTTAGGTGTTGCCTGAATTGGCTACCGAAGTCATAGGTTGTGGGCATGTACCATTAGGTCTTTAATATATATCTCCACCTTGGCACCCATGATAAAGCTGTTGTTTGAATCCTGGTCCAAGCACAAGTTTGTTTTCCTGAATAGGATAAAATCTAAAATGACAGCCTCCTTAAAGAGATCCTTGCTAGTTTAAGTTATGTTAAAATTTTGAACTCTTGAATAGTAACAGCAGTTTTTCTTTACTTCCATCGAGACCATTATTTGATAAAGGTGCTTGATAAATCATAATGTCTGGAGAACTCCTTTTGGGGTTTTACGAGGATATTCCAGTATTATATACAAGAGATCTCCCAAATTTGGATATTTTTCCACAAGGTAGAAAGCATACCTTCGGTCCACATAATAACTTCAGGGGAAATCACTGGGTAGTTATGCTGAGGTCAACTTTATCGTAATGCTGCTCAAAAATCTGATATCTAGTATCCACGGAAGGTTTATCCTTCTTGGCTCCGTCAAGAGGTCTAATAAAAAACTTTGCATTTCCTTTGTGTATAATCTCTGATATTATTTCCATTTTCACAGGGCCTATGGTTTGATCAGGATTCTCCATTGTGGATGTTGCCCTGCATGAGTGATGATCTTGTAGGTTTGCTAAGAAATAGAGGAATTTCCACTGTGCAGCAACTCTTGGATATTCCAAAGGCAACTTTACAAACTGTAATTGGAAATTTCCCTGCTTCAAGATTATATCAGGTGCACATTGCTCTCTAGAAACTGGTGTATGCTTCTATGGTTTATCTTTGTGTCTGCATTTACACAAGGAAAATGGAAACAAAAGAAAGGAAGAGAATTGTCTTTTTAGTTTTTTATTCTAAAAACAGCCAACAAGATAATTAAGATGATACAGATCAGGCCATGTGGCAGAAATCTAGACAATAGAGACGGACACAACTTGATATGGACTGACAAAACAGTCCTTTTATAAAGTTGTGAGCACAGGTGAAATCCAGACACTTTGCCTACCATCGTTAGTTAACATGACAAAATAATGAGAAGAAAAAATGAAATTCGAGTGGAAGTTAAAGATTTTAGACATATTAAATGAAATGTTTAGACTAACTGGTAAATTTCTATAGATACATTTTGTAGATCTTCTGACTGATTTAATTTTTCAATCTGGCTTTAGAACCTTGCTGGATCACATGTGGCACATAATTGATAACGGATTATAATCAATGAAATGGAAGACAGTTGCTGGGTCACATGTGGCACATAATTGATAACGGATTATATTCAATGAAATGGAAGACAGTTGTGATTTATTCTTGGTGGTTGGCATGTCCTCTTATTTCGTTACTTGGGTTTTTGTTATATCATAATTCATCAGGATCTGCAACAATTCCCTCGAATTCAAGTGAAACTAAAACTTTTGAGAAAGGATATTGATGGTAAAAGGTCTCTAATGCTTAACATCAGATTAGACAAGGTGAATTCACGGGGAAACAAATCAAGGGCTTTTACTCCACGGTTCCCTAAGGTAAAAGAAGCACTTCAATCATTTTTGTTGTTCTTAGCACAGACTAACTTTGATGTGCATTTGCAGCTAAAAGATGAAGCATGGTGGCTAGTTCTTGGTAACACTTCCTCCTCAGAACTATATGCTCTTAAGAGAATTTCTTTCTCTGATCGCTTAAGTACCCACATGGACTTACCATCAAGCATAGCCACTCTCCAGGTTAGTAATCCTCCAGAGTCATCTCTTATCTTTTTCCCTCAACTTTTTGCTTATTATTTTAGAATGTAAACGTAATGCATACCATAGAAGTTCCTTCATGGCATAAATCCTCAAAAAGGAAAGAATTCCTTACTTCTAATGTAGAAAACATATTTTATTTAGTCACAATCTTTGCAAATATGGCTAATTCTCTCATGCCATAACAACCATAAAAGCACTGGAACAACACAATTCTGAAGAATTTTGGCTTTCTTCCCTTTTCAGAAACAAAAATATTCTTTAAAGCAATTACAAGAACTTGGTATAGCTCAAGAACTCATAACTTCTTTGCTCACTTCATTTGTAACTTTCTTTGGATAGCTTCTCCTATGTTGATATGGCCTACAACTAAAGCCAACAAAAAACAGTTGGAGCTTTGGGTGTAATTTAGCTTTCCATATAAACTTGAGAGGTGTGAAGTCATCTGCAAGTGAACTGTGAATCAACCACCCAAAATATGACTAGTAAATTTGATACATGAAGTCTCCAATGATCATATTCTTCTCTCTCTCTCTCTCTCTCTCTCTCTCTCTTAGTCTCCTCAATTTTATCATTGTCTTGCAACATCAAAAGATCTACATATTCTTGTATTTCCCTTTCATTCAAATTCACCTTAAAATTAAAGCTCCAATTCCAACTTTCCTGAAGAGGGGGGATTACCACACTTCTTGTCGTTCCACAATTGGGTATCATATATGAAGCTTTTGGGTTAAAGTCACTTGTTCATCGTGGTTGTTGGGGTTTAGAAGATCTTGATTTGTGAAATTTATTGTTACTATTTTAATTGAATTTAGCAGTTACTAGAAAAAGAATAAAATGCTTTATATTTTGATGCAGAAGATGTTATCTGAGCACATCCTTGCGTTTTAAGGCAGAGGATGTCAGATCCACTAATAATTGAATTATTCTGTCTATTTCAGGGGATGAAACTCATTGTTGTTTCAGATTGTTACCTTGGTTTTGAACAAGAATATTCCATTGAGAAACTACTCGACACTCAGCAATCATAGATGGAGGTAACTAGGGATGAGCCTGAGTTGTATTTTTTTTAGAAGTCCTCTGGCATTTTTTCTATTGTCCTATATTCCAAGGATAACGTTATCAATTGTCATTAATCTACGGCGCCCAAGGTTGCATACAAGTTGTATAACATAGAGGACATGTATTTTTCTATAAAGTAAAAAATTAATTTATACCAAATTTTTTTGGATAAGTTGGGATGTAATTTGAATGCATTGTGTTAATAAAGTTCAATAGGTGTTATCGTGTTAATAAACTCTTGTATTATATATCATTTGATTTTGAAATTTGTTTTATTGAAACTGATGCAATCAAAATTTTTTCTTAAAACACTTTTATCACATACATTTATTGATTTCTTTTATTAGACCCAGATAGTGTTTACGAATTGTCAGTTCTGAAAGCAGCAAAGACTTGAAGCAAAGTTGTTTATTACAATTGCATTTGCAGTTATAGGTCGAATATGTGGGGAGCAGGAAAGGTGGAAATAAAAGATTCTGTTTAAAATTATTTACAGAGTATTCAACTAGTGCATGTGCTCTTGCTGTTCTCCACAATTAAATTTGCTATTCCCAGTCAGCGTCAAAGAACCCCGCATCTTTCATTTCAGAGTAATATGCATTATCCAGTCGAAAATCTTCCTCCTGAAACACCACGACAGGTCCTACGGTTAGACAATCGCACTGGTAATAACCAAGAAGATTTTGCAGAAAAGAAAAGATGATCACCTGGAAGAAATCTGCCAGAAAAGTTGCATACAAAAACGGCAGATAGAGTGAATGATAGCAGATAACTGTGAGATTGTATAACCTGCGAAAGAAAAGATAAAACCATCGTTCAATAGGATGATTGAATTGCAATCTGTCCTTGTCAATGAAGATTTAATCTTCTGTTACCAAATGCCAAAACCAGCTCCAATTCCAGCAAGCACACAACTAAAAAATGCTACTGCACTAACAACAAACATCACGACAACATAGTGGTAGAATGCTGGTCTAGCTGCATATCGAAATAAAAAAAAAAACATGTTACTCGATCTGATTTTGATAGCAAGTCAACAATTGGTACACCAGCATGAATAATGTACTCACACGGCAATTTCTCCCTCCATTTCGAGAAATGTACAAATAAAATGAAGCCATAGACTGCAGTAAGTAAAAGTTTGTGGATGATCCACAAACCCCACTTCATCCGATGAGTACTTTCCACATCAATGAACAGTGGGAACCCAAATCCAAAGACGTATATTACCTGATAATGAGGCATAGAAGAAAGGAAGAGGTTGAAAAAAAATTCAAGATGGTCAAGTGCAACTACGGAACCTGGAAGAGACACAAAATATGCAATATGATGCATAGAATTATCATACAATGCAACGGGATGGAATTGTTGTTCAAATGCCACTGAAAACTCTTAAACATATACTGTAACACAATTGCTGTTTCCCAGCATAACCCACCCCCCCAAAAATAAAAGAAGTTATAGTAAACATACATCATACGATTAAAGTTGACTGTTTTTTGGCCAACAGGGTCTGCAGGTGATGTTGCATCTACCTTATATCTTGCACTTTTTTTTTCATTGAGTTACATCATTAAGGAATCAACCAACATATGTTGATTAATACGAAAGTCGCCTGATCTTAACTGGTAGGTCACAACTGAGGAAAATTTAATCTTCTGCTAACATGAATTTATCGAGTAATTACTGATATAAGCTAACATGTTAAACTTATTCAACTACTAGGCAAACAGCATGGAAAACAACTAGAATGTATGACAGTTAGGTTAGAAATACCAGCATGAGCAGCAAACAACAGTAAAGAAGGTAAGCAATAGCCTAAAATGTAATCTGTATAAAATTAACCAGATCCTTGACCATAACACAAATGAACCTCCAGTCAATCATGCACGAGCAAAAAACAAGTTTTGGGTAACGTTACTGAATGGGTTTCAGTAACAAGACCATAAACATGATATGATACAAATTTAGAACAATATGAACTGAGGAGTTTGGAGTGCAGTGAGTTACACCTCCAAGCATAACACAATGAAGTGTCTCAAGTCATTTCTGTAGATTAGCCTTTGATCAAAACACAAGACACATGCACAAGGATGCAGTTCAGGCAAAAATAAACATTACCTTCAGAAGTATATCCACACCAGCAATTATCCCTGAGATTATGAAAGTACGTGCTAAAGTCTCCAACCCACTAGCATAACTTTCCTGGAGCAAAAAAGCCACCAAGCTGATTTCCAGATACAGCATCGCAGACACTGTAAACAATGACAGGAGATTCCAAGTGACTTCCTTCCCGGCAGAGCACTGCCAAGCCTGTTCATTAAAACCAAAGACATTACTCAATCAAGAAAACAATATATTTAGACACATCTTCCACAGAAGACAAATTGGCTTCATAATTTATGGGGAAAGGAACGAGCAAAATGTGCATTTGATTTGGTTACACACACGTCTTCCTCACCCCATAAACATAAACAAATCACACTCTCATTCTGTTTCCAAGAAATCCAAACAAAAACTTTAAGCCAACAATAGTATTAGCTCATATTTTGGCCGTGTTATTTCTCAACAATACCATAAAACAGCAACAGAGTTCAATCTAATAGAAAGGAAAAATAAAAACAATAATTAAACATTCAAAAATCAAGAACTTTGATTTTCAAATTTTTTTCCCTTTGTAGGTGTTAAAGGGCGATAAGCATACCGCCTACCTTCTCTTTCATAATTCTTCTTTGTTTCCAATTCTACTAAGTTTAGATTAAATCCCAAGTCCTATTTTTCAACTACAAACTTCAACGAAATTCAAAATTTCAAATAAAACAAATTGAAATAATTAATAATAATAACAATTAATTGAAGAGGAAGTAAAGGACCTGAAGGGAGCACCAAGCTAGATTGAGGACACTAGCGAGCCAGAGAAGGGCATAATAGAAAATCATAATATACGATCTACCGTTGTACAGCTTCGACAAATTTTTCTTGGCGTGAGCCGCCAGGTACAGCAAGAAGAGAACCGTGGGAACCACCAACACGGCATCGTGTAACACCCCGTGACATTGACGGACGCTCTCATCGCCAACGTAAGTTTTGGTGGAAAGCGGAAGGTCTGCGATTGGCGGGATGGAGACGGAGACGGTCTTTGCCGTGGTTGTGATGGTAATCATTGCTTCCAGATTTTTCGCCATCTTTTATATAGCCGAAAATCCTAAAATGGTCGGTTGTGATTGGATCGGAACATGACGAACCTTGCTGCTGATGATGATTCGAGAAATCAAGCGATTTTAAGCACTAGAGATTGGTTTTTTGAGTTGCAGAGACACAGCTTCAACGTGCTTAGAAAATGGAACGCAGATGGCAACAGTTGAAAACGACTCCGTTTTCTAAAATTATCTCTTGAACTCGAAAGACAAAATAAATACAAGAACGAGAGATTTTATTTAGTTGTATTAATGCGGATTATAATTCCAATTTCAATGACTTTAATATTTTTTATCCAAAAATACAATTATCATGTTAATACCCAAAACTTGATAAATTACATCCCCCCATCCATCTTTGAGAACTTGTTAATTAATAATTATGTCCAAATAAAATTTAGTTTAAATTTTTAACTTATC